>CABFOW010008785.1:0-16495 GCA_902141385.1 Timema californicum | reverse complement strand
ATTCGAACCTCGATCTCCCCGTACTCAGCAGTCGAGCTCAACACGACTAGCGCGTTAGCCAACTACGCCACCGAGGCGGGTATTTGGTTGTTAATAAATATATAGTTAGCCATTTAAAAAACGTCAGCTTCAGGCAGATAAGGTTATCTATAAAATAATCCATTTATGGCAATGTCTTGTACAACACCATCCCAGGCAAAGGCTGGTGTTTTGTAAGAGAGGACATCAGGGCCTTACACGCTAAGACACTACACCGACTGCGTAACACCCAGGTCACAACATTTTGGACACCTAGTGAACTTAGCCCAGCTGATGTCGTATCTAGGCAGAACTACATCGCCTCCATCAGGGAAAACATCGACCCGGAAGAAGACACCATTAACGATCTGTTCAACTTAATGTAAAATATCAATTGTTAAAACACTGTATGTATGTCATAAATATTTAATAAAGAAATGGGCCCCTAAAGAAGCCCGGGTCTCCCTTCGCTCTTCGGCGAGTCCTGCGGACCTTCCTCGTTTTTGTACCAGCGCCTCAGCTAGTATAAAAGCGAGGGAGACCACCGCTCGGGACTTCAGTCGGAGCAGCGGAGGGAGCCCAACAAGAATTTATAGTTTGGTTTTTTATGTTTTATTTTTGAAACTCACCTACTAAAACGTAAATACATCAACATGTGAAATATGCATCTAACTTGAACATATAGTGAGACGCGGTGATAAAATAAAATAAACATCTAAAATTCTAACTTGACTTGCTATGACGTCACTTGTAGACAACGTCGCCAAACAAGTTATATTATACTCTGGAAATTGAAAAATGACACCTGGACAGGGAAATCGAATCTGAGACATTTGACTTAGTCCGCCATTGCTATAACCACTGAGATATCCAGGAATTGACCCGTGCCCAGGGTAATTTCTTCACTCCTATTTTAAGGCAGAGTCTATGATGGACGTTCGGAAATTATCGACTACAAATGTGTGATTTTATTAAGATCACGATCTATCAGATATAGCAGCCACCTTCAACCCGGTAGTTGGCTTATTGCGGCCACTTGTACAATTATTATAACTGTACGGGATTGCATATTTAGGAATCAAATAGCCAAAGTTATTATTTATGCTTTTTAGTGAGGATCACTCTATCAATTTTAAGAATATGATATCTAGATGGAGTAATCCTCACTATAAATAATAAATAATAGCTTTGTCTATTTGATTCTTAATTTATATTATCATCATCATGGATACACTCTTTTCTCGCTCATTCTTATTGTGATGCTCTTTTTATTTTATTAATAGCATTCTTTCTTGAAAATTCGCCCTTGATCTTGTAGAAGGTATTCATGTCCTACCTCAATAACACTTACAAGCTTAACCGTCTTGACCGTTCCGTATTCATAGTGCTAACTCCAGATTTATTGAAATTGATTTTTATAATAATTTTTTTTAGCAAAACTCAGAGAGTTATTTAAAGATCTCCCTTATGATTAAAATACTTATATGTTCTGCATTATTTGGCTTTATTAAGTTTCATTTAAATAGTGAATAGACTCATATATTTATTAGTGTTATGTTATTCACTATGTTTTTTTTAAACCTTTATTCACTTTTCTAAATAATTATTTAGTCACAATTCTTTTCTTAATTAATTATTCCTACATGTTGTTGTACTATTATGTATGTTTCACTGCTGACCTGTTTTAGGTTTCGTCGAATGTTGGTCATAACTATAATAAAGGAAATTATTATTATTATTATTATTATTATTATTAATGATTATAGTTTGGGATGTGTCTTTAAAGATTTATCCACCTTTGTACAAATTAGTTTGAAGACCATGAACTTTCTACGTATGTAAAATGCGAGTTAAATCTCGTATTATGGTTTGATCATATAATTTATGAAGACATTAATTCTGGTGAATAATAGCAGAATCCAATGATGGCTGTAATCCAACACGTACCACTTTGTCTACTTTTTTTTTCACTAGATTTAACAGCTGAGCATCGCTTTGATGGGTCGTTAGTTTGAGTAAAACTGAGGTGGGTGGTAGAAATTGGCAATCGGTCTGTGAGAGCGTGTCTGCTGTCGCGTCACGTCCCAAAGATGCAATAGATACTAAGGCTGAACGCGTCCCTGGGGCCAAATACAGACCTTGGATGGAGGGGAGAGGCGGGTGGAGAAATGGGGCGTCTACTTTCACTTAAAAACAAGATAATCGAGCAAACTAAAACACAAACAAACGAAAAACTTTCACTTTGTGATAGTTTAAGCTCATACCATTTTATATGTTGTCTCAAGAAAGAAATTACAATCACCTCGAGGGGTTATTTTTACCCTTAAATTACACTTTCCGATAGTTTTTATCGTTTGTTGCGACAAGACTTCGTAGATACATTTGACGTACAGTCTCCTCCAATACAATGTGAGTCCTGTCATGTTTTACAGACAAGCCGTATTTTAAAAAAATTAATCCCTAGTATACAAGTTTATTGATGATTGTTTTTGTTTCTTCTTAGCACCGCGTATTACTACCCATTCGGGTTATACGGCCATGTACTAATTACACTAATGGGTTAGATATTAGGAAGGTTTAATTGAGAGGAGGTACACCCGCATTTGCGTGGAGGTAGAGTGGAAAACCATTTAAGGTAAAACCACCCTAAGTACACCCGAACGTGATCGAAACGAGATTCCCCCGTCTTCGGCAGTCTAGTCCAACACGAGAGTAGCGCGCTAAAAACATGCGGTCACAAAAGAGAGTTGTAATGATGTTGAGACCCGCTATGGTGGACATGCGGACAAAGATGTCAGTATTATTTATCGGTAACGATGAGGTGAGGAACTAGTTAAGAAAAAAATATTGTTTTTTCCTCTCACAACACGTGAATGTGGGAACTTTTAAACTCTACCTTTCTCATTTCTGTGTGACTATGTGGATAACCCGTACGGTAAGTAATACTCGAAAACCGTATAAATCAACAATGTACGGGCGTAGAGTTGGCTTATGAGGCCTCTAACTTTGATCAAGAGTGCCAAGGCGTTGGTCTACACAGGTTGCACTCTCTGGTTCTAGCCCCGATTGGGTATAAATGTGTTATTCAAGAGTCACGAAATAATTTTAAATAACAGCGATTTTAGGGCTGATTATAATTTTGAGGAGGTGGGGAATCTATTTGTTAAGGTTTTTATAATAGCACTGAGGCCCAGTAGAGTTTCGATAGTTTGAGTCGAATGAGACGGAACTCATCTGGAAATATCGAGAACTAGAACTATACGGGATAGCCAAAATAAAATGAATTATTATTATTATCACCGCGTCTTACTACCCGTTCGGGTTATACGCACTTACGCTAATGTATAATGGTAGGGTGATTGTGAGATGAAATGGAGGACCTACAGTTTAACGTGGAATCCGAACCACGGTGGAGGCCTGGCATTCCCCACATTCACAAGATGTCTTGTCAGAGGTGAAGGAAGGGTTTGGCAATCAGATAAATCTGTGCCGGGACCGAGGATTGAACCCCGGCCACCAGCACAGAAGTCTGACACCTTACCCCTAGACGGCCAGGTCACCTAATAAAATGAAGATACCTACATATTTATAAGTATAAAATATCTGGTATCAGACCAACGTCAGTGGTGAGTTCTACCACCAAGCGCTGTAGTCGATATGTGAGCGTGTGATGAAAACTGGAAATCTGCTATTGCTGTAACTTATTTGGAGTTTCTGGTGGGATTTTTTTTATAACCACGCCTATGAACTAATTACGCTAACTTGTTAAGGATAAGGAAGGTTGAATTTAGAGGATGTGTACCAGAATTTGCTTAGAGGGAGAGTGAAAAATCGTTTAGGAAAAAACCACCCTAGTACAACCAACAGGGATCCAAACCCTGGTGTCCCCGTCATCAGCAGTCTTTTATATTGCTAAAGTGGTGCTTTAGGTCTTAGACTATAGAGATATTACCGTATGACTCTGATAATAAGGCCGGGGTTAAAATCCCAGCTGAGTGCACTGTGCGTGGTTTTTTTCCCGTGATATGGTTCCCCCCATTTACTTTCCTTCAAACGCCTGTGCATTTCCTTAAAGCCGAATTTATTTACGATATTCCATGAGATTAACATGACCGTAATACCAGGTTCTATTTTAGAAAAATTCCAGTTTATGTAATTCAAGACTAAATATACCTATTTTAGCTATCAAATAACCCAAGTATACAATAAAATCAATAAAATCTAGAATTTGGGAAGCTCGAATCCCTAAAATTCTATGGTATTTGAGAGATCTGAGATTCGTAAAAATCACAAAAATTATCTCTAATACCATTTATGAAGACCTTGACTTGATATAACAATTTCAAGCTATTGGTAAAAGGAATTATATAAACGTGTTTGGTTCTAAGAATTAAAAATAATCACAAAAAAAGGACCAAATTGTATTCATCATCATAATCATCATCAACTGGCCGGGTATGTTTGGAACATAAACCTCTCTAACGTCTCCTTCCTTCTCCTCCACTACTACCTAGTCTCCTACTCTCCCCTCCACACTTCTCTACACACCCTTTATCCACCTGTATCTTGGTCTTCCTCTCGGCCTCATACTCCTCAATTCAATATCCAACATCCTCTTTAGTATCCTCACCCCATCCATTCTCCTCCCATTACCGTACTACCCAAGTCGTAACTTCTATATCCTGTCCTCTACTGGCTCCTCTTTAAATATTCCTCTAACCCTCTCATTTCTCATCCTATCCTCGTTAGTCACTCCTAGACTACTTCTCAGAAATTTCATTTCACAGGTTTGAATCCTGCAGCTATCCTGCTCCTTCATTATCCATCGTTTCCACTGCGTATCTCTAACAAAGTACGACTTATAGCTCACTGCTATACACTTCCTCACCACACCCCTGCTCCAAATCATACATCCCACACCTCTGGAAAAAAACTTTCTACTTTCACTGATTTCTATAAACAAAAATTTTATCAAGAAAAATTCATTTACATTAAAAGTGTTCTCTTTGTTGTGCATGACGTAATATACATGACTAACAAAATATAATTTCTCAGTGGCACCATACTAAAAAAAAAATTGAATTTCAAAGATTTTCACTTTGACTAAAATTTCACATTAAAAAAAAATTGAGGGTTCGAATTTTTATATGCGATTTTAAAGAAAATCTAAGATTAGGATTCGAGAAATTTAGGATTAGAACCGTTCGAACTTTATGTATTCGCCGTGAGATAGAAAGAAACGCAACCAGCGTGACTTTCGTGTATTGAAAGAATCTGCTTACTCAATGGCGCAAGAACCTGAAGTATAGAAGTAGGTGGACACCCCACGACAGCGAAATACCTTAATTCCCACCTAATATCTCAAGTGCCACCGTTACTGGAAACACCTTAACTTCCAAAGTAATTGACTTCCTTTAGGAAGTAATGACCTTCCTCCTGATACCGTTTTATTTATTTTTTATTTTTCTATTTCTTTCACTGTTAGGTATTGTGCAAACGTGGGTTTTCCCCAGTGACGTCCTCCCCCACCTTCCTCACACCCAAAATTAAAAATCAGTCTCTAATTTAATTACATGGAATTGATGCTAAATACATGTGTTGGGAGTATTGGAGATGAAGCGGTGTCGTACCACTATTTGGCGTAATAAACAAAATATACAAACTTTGAACTTAGGAAATAAATAAAAATGGTACGTTACACCGCACGGACTTTAGCTCTCTTTAATTTTAAATTAGATACATTTAGAAAAAGCTTTTAAAATTTACGAAAGAAAATAATATATATATTATTGCAGAAACACTCCACCAAAGTCTATACATGTAATAATGTACACATTTTGTTTGTGATATTAAACAATGCCTGGACACAAAATTTAATCAAAATCATTCAATCAGATTTTGAGAAAATCCACTTTTTCTGTTTTTGCCCTTCAGAAAACTTAATTTTAGTGTTGGATATCTAAGTCCGAAAGCTCCTCAGGAGACCCTTATTAAAATCCTAGAGGCCAAGCTTTAACCTGATCAGTCAAATGGTTTCTGTTCTAACCTGAGGTACAGCCAGAATTGCGAAATACACTTTTTCGTTTTCAAGGGGTCATGAAACATCGACATTAATCAAAATCTCGGGTTTGATTACTATGACGATCACAATACTTTCTCTCTGGGGTGTCGAGAGAAAATAAAAGGCTAGAAAAGTTAAAACGATTGATAAGTCATGGCTGCGTGAGAGTTAGGAAGAAATCATGACTTATGTTTTGTATACACCTTGTCTTACTACTCGTCAGGGCTATCCACATATTTACAATAAAAAGGATGGGAAGGTAGAATATAAATGTAGTGCACCAGAATTTTCGTGAAGGGAGTGTGAGGAAACAATTTAATAAAAAAACCTTAGTACAGCAGGTCAAGACTCGAATCTTGAACTCCTTATCACCGTCAAACCAGACTAGGCGAGACTGAAGACTTTGTACACGTGCCCACTGGTACGGGTAGCCATTGGATTTACAATGCGGTGGCCCGACACCTTAGCTCAGTCAGCAGTGTGTCTGTCTAGGGAGATAAGGGTCCCGGGCTCGATTCCCGGTATGGCCAAAAAATTTATCCTTGGTGAAATTTGGGTTTCCATGTTCACAGTGATGAATTAACGGCTGGAGGGCTGGATGTTGTATCTGTTATAGATTTAAGTTAGTTTGTAAGTCATGTGCTGATATTCAGAAAATGCAGGTTAAATACCTCAAATAAATAAATATAATGCGGTGGGGAGGGACAGTATTAAATATGAAATCCAAAAACTTTGTCACATTTGGATAAGTTATCGGTCACGTACCTCTAGCAGAGGTACAGCTTAGGTCCCTTCTTCCTCCACCCCCTCCCCTGACAAGGTAGTGAAATTTCAAGGGGTAGGGGATGGGGAGTATGTTGTATTATTGAAACAGCCTCGCAGGCCTACACATAAATCATGGTGAGTGCGTGTGCTTAGTTCTAGAATGAATTAAGAGAACAAACTTCAAATAAATTTTATTGCAACAAAGTGTATCGACATTTGCAAATAATCGTTGGCTCTATACAATAAATCTCAAAATGTTTTTATATACAATATGCACAGTTAGTAAACAATCACAAATGGTCATAAATAATTTAAACATATTTTATGAGTTAAACATTTGCACAGTAAACGTAATCTGAGTGGAGTAAGAATGCGGTCGGAAAGACTTTTAGAAATTACAATCGTTTCACACTCCCCTCCCCCACCCCCCCCTTGATCAGTTTCGATAGAATGAAACCTAGGTCGGGGTATTGGGCGGTAACGATTGATTTTCTGATCGAGACTTCCATTCATAACCTCTTTGTCCGATGGCAGTGATGTAAAGTATGAACTTTAACTTTCCTGAACCTTCTTCCAAATATAATACAATTAACTCATAAAGCGAAAATAGGTTTTATTTATATAGATATAAACCTATAATTTTATGGTTCACATTGATATAATATTACTGTATTATTAGTATTATTTTAAAGGTACTGTACCTAAGATAACTTATTTTTTTTAAATATTATTGATAATAACGGCAAAAAAATCATATTTGTAATATCTAAAACAAACATTCATACCGTTTTAATACTATAGATATGAACCTTCATTAAAAATCTCAAAATAGAAGATATAAGAAGTGTTGTTTCCAGTTATATCATCTGGTGGTACGCGAATACAAACTAGGAGGTTCGTAGAGTTTAAAAATAAACAAATTTATATTATTTAATGAGACGCATTGAATAATTAGGGTCATATTTAGACCCAAGGTACCCGGCGTAAGGACACGTGATCTATGAGCGCTATTTATTTATTTTAGACGTAGAAGAAATAATATATATAGCTTATTTAGGCACCAATAAATTTTGGGGTACAATTTGAAGAAAAATTATATCTGGGGGTACATGGCCAATAAAGGTTTGGTTAGACTATAATAACTAATTACAAAAAATAAAATATTAAAATGCAGCTTCATCAACTTTATTTTGTTTGTCGGGCACACAGATTGTATGGGGTGTGAGCTTCTTATCTTTGCTTACAATACCATTTTCGTATGAAGAACTTTATCTGAGAGCTGAAAAAATAACTAGATCTATTTTCACGTGTTCATACGTCAAACCATGTGATATTCAACTATTTTGATAGGTTAATATCAATATCTATTAAATAACAAGAATAATATAAGTTAAAATTCAGGAAAGTTGGCCACAAAAAATATATTTATATCTTCTAAAAGTGTCTTCCTACAGAAAACCTACCATAGCTGGTCATTCAATTTTTTCTATTTTACTACCCGTTTGGGTTATAAGCATGTGTACTAATTTCACTAATGTGTTCGGAATTAGGAAGGTTGAGTTTACAGGAAATGTACTCAAATTTGCGTGGAGGAGTAGGTGAAAACCATTTAGGGAAAAACACCCTCAATACACCCGATTGGTATTTTCTCAAACCCCGATATACTCGTCATCAGCAGTCCAGTCTATTGCAAGAGTGACGCCTTAGACCATTTGAACATCGAAGCGGACTCCAATTTATCTTTTTTCATCACTAGTCCAGAATAAGGACACTAAGTTTATAAATCTCTATAAACTTTAAATTTATTGAGTCAAGTTAGTGAACGCGATAAACTTTAATTGAGCCTACAGTGAGGAAAGGGTTCCAGCCCCGACTATATCGGATGAAGTCGTGAAGTTATAATTATTATTAAAATTGGCAATCAAACTAAACAATCCATTTTGTAACATTTCTTTACTTAATAATGTAAGTTCTTGAACGTCAAAATATCAAGTAGATTCGGTTTAAAAAAATGCACCGGACACGGGAATCAAACAAGTATTTGTCTCACTCCTGAGGTACCCAGTTCTATTCCACGTTCCCCTCTATTTTTCACTCATTACTAAGGCATGAGTAAAAATGGACGTGTGAGAGAGTCTTATAGCTATAATTCATCCAAAATTCTTGAGTTCGTTTTTTGACAGTTGTAAAAGTTTTTTAAAAGTCGTGTTTTGTTTTTAGCATTCCCCTAGTCAGTTCAAATTTAATTACTCTGCTAGAGTATGGATGAGGAGGATATAATTGAACTGAAATTCTCCTCTAATTACGTAGAAGAATATATAGAAAAACTTTAGGGAAAAAATACTTCACTAACTCGGCCGATATTTGAACCCTGACCTACTCGTCATCGATATACCAAATATCAGAAGCATTTGATGTCTTAGTCAACGTGTCTACCTATGTATGTTTTATGGTTTCATACGCCTGGCTGTGGTGCCGTTTTTATCATCTTCAGTCAACGTTTGCTTATAAGTATTTTATAAATACTAATAGCGAGTATAAGCACTGGTCTAGTGGTTAGTATTTTTTGACTACTAATATAGACGTCCCGGGTTCGGTTCCCGGTGTTACGTCCTACCATAGATATATTTCCCGAAGGGGGATTGTTCGCACCTACATAGTGCTTCAACATTAAAATACGGTTAAATATCCGCCACTGTCAGTAGAAGACCACGAACATCTGTCAGACAAACGCCATGCCTTAAAAAAACCCACTAGAGCGCGTGAAATTTTATTGTTTTTCCAGAAAGTCCCAAGAAGTTGTGGATGAAGTATATCGACTACTCGGCGGCTGGATAGCTCGGTGGCTGGTAATTCACGCTATAAACTCAACGATCTGAGTTTGATTCCCGTTAATTTCGATCATTTTTCAACACAACAAATAGATTAGCATATTAAGCGTATGGTGAAGCTATATTACAGTATCGTACAGTCATATTAAACATCTAGTAAAATGTGCACAGTGTTGCACAATGTTAAATAGTGTTGCCGTGTTTCTCACATTTTCAATTATACAATTATTATACAATTGGTACATGTGTTGTACTATTTATATAGGTCTATTTCCTTAATTATCAAATTAAAAATTCTGGTCTATTATTTGGTTCTCGAAAATACAATTCGTTTGTATTTTTAATGAAACGGGCAAATCTTATTGGAAAGCCAATTTATCTTAAGATTTAAAGTATTAATATTTTATTTATTACTCTATATAAAAGTAGATTCTATTTAATTTTCGATGCTATTCTTCGAAAAGTATTTTAAATAGGAGCATTGACCTGATGTTAAAATGTTTGATTTATATTAAAGTTATTTTTAAAATACATCAGTTCCTAAAACATTAAAACGTTTTACTTTATAATAATCTTATATGAAATTGGAATAGTTAGTATTTTCGTGCATACGAAAACAATAATTTAAAATCAACTAAAGCATTAAGTTCATACTAATAAAAACTATTTTAACCCAACTGGATATAAACACAGGATTGTTTGACTATGCCTATGTGATAAAAATGAAAGCATTAATGATTTTCCAGATATTTTTATGAACACTCTGTATACGGTGTTGAGTTAAAATATAATAAGAGTAATAAAAACATTGATATATAAATAATTTGACGTAATTAGTAACAATTTATTTTTTAAGTATTAGTGTTTTATAAAAATAAACCCTGTTGGTAATATAATTATTATGATCACGATATATAAATTAAAACCATTCATGTGAGAATAATTAATTCATATCCTCGTATCATTTTAGTAATTAATTAATTCATATCCTTGTATAATTTTAGTAATTAATTGATTTACCAAAATATATCTACGTATGGATACGGTGGTACCAATAGTTCAGAATGATCTCCATTTTGAGGTTCTAAAGCCTTAACACAAACCATTGAAAACTTAAAACATAACACAATTAAAATGTAATCAACAAATTTCTATTATTTACACTTCCAACTATGTATTTGGAAAAACAACAACAAAATATTAACCGGTTCCTACTTTATGTATTTCCTCGACTACATGTCAGATCAGTATGTGATAATTTCAAAGAGGTGCCTCCCACACCCAAACTGATGACTGGTGGCTAGGCTGTTGAACTTCTCACTGGGATATCTTGGAGTCTGATTGCTGCATGTTATAGAGTTGGTGGCACGCCGAGCAGTCAAGAGCCATCTTGCTCGACAGATGTTGTAGGACAGAATGTGGCTCTATAACAAGACAAAGATGTAACTAATACTCTAAAATATTGTTATTAATGTTAAAGTTCTGAGCAGTCAAGAGCCGTTTTGCTCGACAGATGTTGTAGGACAGAATGTGGTTCTATAACAAGACAAAGATGTAACTAATACTCTAAAATATTGTTATTAATGTTAAAGTTCTGAGCAGTCAAGAGCCGTTTTGCTCGACAGATTTTGTAGGACAGAATGTGGCTCTATTACAAGACAAAGATGGAACTAATACTCTAGATTATTCTTATTAATTTTAAAGTTCTTAGCAGTCAAGATCCATCTTGCTCGACAGATGTTGTAGGACAGAATATGGTTCTATAACAAGACAAAGATGGAACTAATACTCTAGAGTATTCTTATTAATGTTAAAGTTCTGAGCTGTCCAAAGCCATCTTGCTCGACAGATGTTGTAGGACAGAATGTGGTTCTATAACAAGACAAAGATGGAACTAATACTCTATAATATTCTGATTAATTTTAAAGTTCTGAGCAGTCCAAAGCCATCTTGCTCGACAGATGTGGTAGGACAGAATGTGACTCTGGGCTCTATATTGACTTGGTCAAAAAGTGAAATCCTTCAGTTGAAGTTTTGTTAGTGACCGAATTGAACATAGTTTTTATCACTTCAGTAATACACATACTAAAATCTTTGATACTCAGAGGGAGGTTTACAATCGATAAATAATATATGTTTATTTATTTGAGGTGTTTAACGTGCACTTCCTGAACCAACTGATTATATCAGCACACGAGAATTTCTGTGAACGAAAGCGAAAGGGCCTATCAATTTTGCCGGGAAAGGTATTTTCACATACCTTTCAGGGTTCTATTACACACCACTATCAACAAGGCACAGGTGGCTTTAATTACCCTCTGAAAGAAGTTGTGCTGCGAGTTTTAATCACACAAAAGAAAATCCGTCGACCCCGGTCACTTTACCCCAAGACTAGCGAGGTTAATAATAAATAGACTAAATGTAAAATTACCTTTCAGACGGCCATGTCTCCTTTCTGCGTCTTGATGTAGAGTTTCTGATAGACTGAAATAAGAACTGGGTTCAGTTCCTGGAGGCATGCCTAGTCCTGCAAACACACAGGGAAGAACAATTTTTTTTTAAAACTAAAATATAGCCCTATATTCTTCATTTTTTATGCATTTGTTATTCTTATCTGTGAGCTCTCCAGTTCAAGACATTCGATGACATTAGGTCGGTTTCATAGTCAGACTTAGTACGCCTCAAGTGTGGTGCTATACTAAATACAGGACGACACCTACTTAGACCAGAATGGAATGGGCCAGTTTCATAGTCACTATCAGACTTACTACTCCTCAAGTGCGGCGCTACACTAAATACAAGACGACACCTACCTAGACCAGAATCGAATGGGCCATTTTAATAGTCACTATCAGACTTAGTACGCCTCAAGTGTGTTTCTGTACTAAATACAGGACGACACCTAACTAGACCAGAATGGAATGGGCCAGTTTCGAGGTGTTGTCCTGTATTTATTATAGCGCTGTACTTGAGACGTACTAAGTCTGACTATAAAACTGACCCATTGACTTAGAAAATGTACAGTTTGTATTGAATTCAGAATATTTTCTCTGGTTTATTTTGTAATAGACACAGCGTTATAAATATGTTGTAATATTTTCGTCAGATAATGGAGACATTTTGTTTTTTGTTCACAGTTTCTTACTGTCCACTCAGGTTATCCGTATATTTAGCCAAAAGGGTCGTACATAAACCACGTAGCGATGTTGAGAGGGGGAAGAGGGTAGTTCTAGTGTTTGGGTGTAGGAGGGGCGGTACATCAGTGTTACGTATCACCAATCTTAAAGTTAAGGTTGGATGCTGAGAAATGAAATATTATTTTTCAGGTTTTATGTTTAGGATTTTAAAATAATTCTAAGTAATATTAAATTTGAGTTTCCCTTTATGTGTCATAAATTCTTCC
Source organism: Timema californicum (assembly GCA_902141385.1). Classification (NCBI taxonomy): domain Eukaryota; kingdom Metazoa; phylum Arthropoda; class Insecta; order Phasmatodea; family Timematidae; genus Timema; species Timema californicum. The sequence goes on along the minus strand of CABFOW010008785.1, from coordinate 3,417 downwards.
CTGTAAAATAATGACAGTCACTCTTTGATGTGAAAAGTTACTTAACACAGGTTGGAGGGGGAAGGAGTCAGAATAAATGTCTACTTGGTGTTACATTGGGGATAAGTGGGGGTCAGGATAAATGTCTACTTGGTGTTACATTGGGGATAAGTGGGGATCGAAAAGGTACGATCAGAGTTATGTGGCTTCTAGATAACCCCTAATGAAATAGGGATGAGAACGGTAGAAAATTTGGAGTAAATGAATTCGCTTTTGTGTAATGGTACAGGAGGAAGCAATTTTATTTTGGAGGGGGGATATCTTATTATGCCCGGGCTGGGGACACGATCTCCTCATCACTGATAAACCATACTATACGAGACTGACGCCTTTTACCCGGGGTGCCCCTGGTTGTACCGAAGTTACTAACTCTCCCTAACTTAAGTCGGTTGCGCCGAGAAAGTCAAGAGGATCCAGATATGTTTTGTTGCCAAGGGATGTGGGTTGGAAAGGGCAAGGGGTTGGGGGTTAATCCTATGTGGGTTGGTATTGGTAGCACCCTCCTCTACAGTCATTCAACCCCCACCCCCTCAACACCCCCACATGCGTCGTTTCTTCTACAACTGCTGTATAAAAGAAACTCATCGGAGCCTCACCTTCGTTACTGAAAGGCCGCTTAAATACAGGATGTACCAGAAATATATTTTTACGTTTAATTGACATGAAAATAACTCCTACTTGGTTAGTTTGTAACTAGTTTGCGAAACCGGTTTGCATATTAACTTGACTCACATCAAGCACAATCATACTGACATTGCAGATGTTTAGTTGATATAATTAATTTTTTAAACAATATTTTTAACTTACTTTTATTAATAATTACTGTGTGGTTTTACGTCAAAAATATTTTCTTGACTTTTCATGTAAGACCCACCATTTCGAAGGTGTATTTATTTATCTACCAATTCATGTACAAAAATGTAATTTACAGTAGAGCTAAACTATCTACCGAGTCTGACAATTTAAGTCAAAATTTAATACTCGCAATTAATAAAATAAATGGTACGGTGCACCTCACAGACTTTATTTTTTATCTTAAAATATACATTTACTAAAAACTTGTAAGATTTGTGAAACGAAATAATAGGACTACACATTGTTGTAGAAACACCACACCAAAGATCATAAATTAAATAATATCCACTCGTACTTACTTATTCTATGGCATTAGGAACTAGAAACACTGTTACAGAAAATTTAAAAAAAAGAGAAACATAAGAATTAAATTCATTTTCAAAGCCCTGAATAATATATATATATATATATATATATATATGCTTTTAGTTCAGAAATTATTGGTTTTATAAAAATACATTTCAAATAAAAGATGTATATCTTTAATAATACTATAACTTTACAGTGATGAGTTATTTCGTATCTCAAATAGTTGCGGAGAAATTATAAAAATTGTAAAATGTCATCTATATAGAGTACCTTAAAAGTAATGTTCATGATAAAATGAGAATTGCCATCTTGTTTATATTGACTAGATATAAAATTTAATTAAAACTGTAATAGCGAATTTCAAGAAAAAATTTTTTTTTTCTCTTTTTACCCTTTAGTAAATTATCCTTAAATTTAGGGTTAGATATCTAATTCCTAAAACCCCTTGTTGGGACCTTATGTAAACCCTAGATACCAATATTTAACCCAATCGGTAAAATAGTTTCAGCTCTATCTTGAGGTACAAACTGACACATGGTTTTGCAAAAACTACTTTTTTTAGTTTCAGGGGATCATGAAACGGCACATTTATCAAAATCTCTAATTCGATTTTTATTGACCATCACAATACTTTCTCCCCGAGAGGTCGAGAGAAAGTAAAAAAAAAATCTATAGAATTTCAAAAAAACACAATTTCTCCTAAAGTTAAAAATTATACATACAAACAGTTTTATCAACAACAAAATTAAATTTGGTAAACATCTAGATTAACCATTTTATATTATAAGAAGAAAACACACTAAGAGTGAGTGTGCTTTTGGTTTTGCCAATGACTCCGTTTATACCTACAAATGAATGGTGCTAGGTTGTGCAGTTCACTAGTAGGTATAGTCGGGTCCACGCTAAATTAGGTTTTTTTTCTAACAGATCAAAAGCTATAAAATTATAGTTCCATTTTCATGCAACTCACGATTATTTTGCCACTATTCTGACAAGTGAAGTCAATTTACGTCACTCGCCCAAAAGGGAAGGAATACATTTGCAAGGAGGATGTATATGGAACAATATTTTAATAGCTTTCCAACTCTAATAAAAATGTAAAAAATTATCGGTAACAAAAATACAATAGTTATTATTATCATTATTTTTTATTTAAAGTATTTAACTTGCACTTACTGAACTGACTGATTATAATATAAGACCACGATTTAAAAAAATTAATCTAATTCTAGAAAAGAAACAACACCTATTTCCTTGCCATTAATTAATTTATTTAAAAAGTAAACCTCCGCCAGTTATACATCTTTTGGCAATACTATGAATCGAACCCGGGATACTTAACGTAGCTAAATTATCAGAATAAAATACAGTAATTTCACTATCTCATAATAGTTAATTTTTATTCGTGACTCAAAACATATTATTATTATTATTTAGCACCGCGTCTTACTAACCGTTCAGGTTATACTCTTTAAGTACTAATTACGCTAGTGGATTAGGAATTGGGGAGGTTAAATTAGAGGAAGTGAACCCGCATTTGCGTGGGGGGAGAGTGGAAAACAATTTAGGACCCCCCCACCCCCCAGTTAACCCGACCGAGATTCGAACCTTGATCTCCCCGTCCTCAGCAGTAGAGCTCACCACGACTAGCGCGTTAGCCAACTACGCCACCGAGGTGGGTCTCAAAACATACAATCCATAAAAGGATGAGGAAGAGGAATATTAATAACAGCACCAGCGTCATTCCAAGCCTGTGATTGAAAATAGCCCTGTCCGCCCCCCACACCCGAACCATAGCCAGACGTGCTGACAGTTAGCCCAACACTGTTTTAAGAGCCTGCAAAACACGCTGTAGCGTGGACGAAACGAACATTAACTGAAGCGTTTTTCCTTCTTCTTCTTCTTTGAACAGATATTCGATTTAGGATTACAGAGGCTTAGACGAGTCGGTGTGATTGTGGTTATCGCTTCCCTTCTGTCAAGAACATGGGAGGAAGGGGGTGGGGGGCACAATCTCTTCCAGGGGAACTAGAGAGAAGATTCTTCCTGTGCTTAAGAGGAGGCTGGCAGATGGGCTTCCACATGTTGTCAGTGTATTTACTAATAAACATTTAGTTGAGCAGTTAAAACAAATTAGTAGTTCTGTGAACAGTAGACCTCGCTCCCTCCATGTTATTATCGTTACTACAGTCTTACTAGTAGTTCTGTGAACAG
>CABFOW010008784.1:0-16503 GCA_902141385.1 Timema californicum | reverse complement strand
GGTAATCAGATAAATCTGTGCCGGGACCGAGGATTGAACCCTGGCCGCCAGCACAGAAGTCTGACACCTTACCCCTAGACCGGCAGGTCACCGCGGTATTTATAAAGTTGCAGAATAAGCGTACTTATAATCCAATTGATATGTGTACTTTTTAAGTTCCATTTTAATCTTCCACCTTCTCATTTTTACTAAGCATCATGATGATTTCTTAAAAATGCTATTAACATTTTTTATATCAAATGTATTTAATTTATAATGAAATAGGGATTACATCTTTCAAAACTCCATACAATGATTCCTTCTTTACTGGGCAAATATTTCTCTTGACCAGTATTCCCAAAAGTTTTTACCAGAGCATAATGTTAAGAATTATCGTTACTATAGTCTTAAGATTTATCTTAAATTTACAGTTGAATTGTCTCCTATATTAAAAAAAAATTATTTGGCACCGCGTCTTACTAACCGATCAGGTTATACGCTTAAGTACTAATTACGATAATGGATTAGATATTGTTAAGGTTGGATTTAAAAGAAGTGAACCCACATTTGGGTAGAGGAAGAGTGGAAAGTTATTAAAGGAAAACCACACTCATTTCACCCTATTGAGATTCGAACCCAACTATGCAACTGAGGCGGGTAATACTTCCTATAATCTCTCCTTGAATTCGAAGTTTATATTTCTCCTTGGTGATCAAGTTAAATGGAAAACAAATTAGTACTATATTAATATTAAGACATTATATTAATTGAAAATAGCCATTTTTCACGCGGTTTCAGAGGTCAAAATACAAGTTAAAAAACCCCATATGAATACGTCTTTTGACCTAGGTTTAAATAATGTTCTTGTCAAATGTCCTTAAAATTGGTCAGCACATTTGGCATTCAGCACGGCACAAACAGCCAGACGAAATGAATTCCAAACGGTCGAGTTAAAACCGGACTCTGGATCCCTTTGGACAATTAAATTGAGATTTTGTTGTTGTTGCAATACTTGTGGACTTAATTAAGAACTTCTCCATATCTTCGCGGTACCTCTTAAAAAACCATCGTGGTACCTTCTAGATAACCATCGTGGCACCGCCAACAGAACCATCATGGCAACTCCTCAATAGCCATTTTGACAAATGCTTAGAAATCAAAGAACCATCGTGGCACCTCCCGAAGATTCATCGTGGCATCTCCTGAAGATTCATCGTGGCATCTCCTAAAGATTCATCGTGGCATCTCCCGAAGATCCATCGTGGCGTCTCTCAAAGAACCATTGTGGCGTCTCTCAAAGAACCATTGTGGCATCTCTCAAAGAACCATTGTGGCATCTCCAGAAGAGCCATCGTGGCATCTCTCGAAAACACATAGTGGCATCTCCCGAAGAGCCATCGGGACATCTCTCGAAAACACATAGTGGCATCTCCCGAAGAGCCATCGGGACATCTCCCGAAGATCCATCGTGGAATCTCCCGAAGAGCCATCGTGGCATCTCTCAAAGAGCCATCGTGGCATCTCTCAAAGAGCCATCGTGGCATCTCTCAAAGAGCCATCGTGGCATCTCTCAAAGAGCCATCGTGGCATCTCTCAAAGAGCCATCGTGGCGTATCTCGAATAACCATCGTTGCATCTCTCAAAGAACCATCGTGGCGTATCTCGAATAACCATAATGGCATCTCTCAAAGAGCCATTGTGGCGTATTTCGAATAACCATCGTGGCATCTCCCGAAGAGCCATCGTGGCGTGTATCAAAGAGCCATCGTGGCGTCTCCCGAAGAACTATTGTGGCACCTCCTGGAACAACCCTTGTAGTACATCTCAAAGAACCATTCAGACATCTCCTAGAGAACCTTCTTGGCACCTCATAATCATCACGGAACCCCTTTGGAGTACAACTTCTCTATCGTACAAAGGGTTTGAGGGTGTATGAGTTTGAAACATTTTTAACAATAAAGTTAGTTGTAAAACCATTTGTTCTCCCTTTATTAACAAACTTTTATTCTAACAAAAGCATTGTTGTGGACCTCCACAGATATTTCCATTGCTCTAGTAAAAATATCGATATTTTAAATAAATTTTTAAGTATTTTTTATTAAAATCTCAATAACCTTTAAAAAAAGTTTTTGAATGTTAAAGTGGTTTTTATAGCAATTAAAACTTTAGGTGGGGAGGAGGGGGTCCAAAAATATATTTGTTTACAAATACAAGTTTGCTAATCAAGAGAGTACAAAATGTTTCCTAGGAAAAAATAAAATTATAAAAAACTCTTCCAAACTAGTTCGAACACATGACACTATTCGAGATATTTAAACAAATTAAAAAGTTAATTAATCTGTTACTTGTACAAAGTAAAGCGATGTATGTATTTTACCAGTGAGTAGCTTAAGGGGTTGACTAGTAAACATTATAATTGAATACTTTCGAAGTAAAGCTTGCAAATAAATGACCTGCTTATCTTGAAATTGAGGAGAGTGAGAGCTGTGTGATACTTTTTGGTGTGTGTGTGTGTGTGTGTGTGTGTGCACGCGCTCGCTTTACTTTAGGCTAAACTAAAAAAATAACTATCATCACACAGGTTTTAACAATAGTCTTAACGTATTTTTATGTTACGTTATATTTGTATTCTGCTATAGTTCTTGCCATATCTTTATATTTACATTTTATAGATATAATTTGTTTAGGGGCAATCTTAAATAATTGTACTATAAATTCTAGACAAGTATTTAGAGAAGGTTGGCCATTTAAGCCGTATTATTCGACACAGAATTTTAAATTGAAATTTATTATTCATTGTTAGTAAAAGACCTAAACAGGTTTCTATCGACCAACTAAAGTGTACGACTTCGCCTCCAATGACATTGATAAAAGTTATATAACATTTTAATGTTTTCTGATAGTTTGAGTTGTTATAAAGGTTGAAATATTACCATATCCAGCGGAGGTTCAGTATCTTTAATAGTCCTTGATAAAGTACATCCATTATTGGTAAAAAAACCTCCAACCCTTCTCAAAACCCTACTCTTTGCAAATTAAAAGGGCTAGCTCAGGGGTCAGGCTTCGCCCGATCTTGGTTCGAGGCGGCTCAGATATAGGGAAAAAACTAAAAGGTATAAGGTATTGTAAAATGTGGTATGAAAATTCTAAATACGTGTACTCGTTCGTATTTTAAAGAATGAAATAAAATCATACAAGAAAAAATATAATTTCTTCTTTCTTATCATATGTGTTCCGGATTCTAATCCTTCTTGAAAACTTGGCGTGACAATGAGCGCAACTTTCTTCCCTACAGTCTGAAAAATAGACTGATCAAAGATAAGTTTTTTTAATATTGTGTTCAGAGGCCTCGCACGGAAAATGTGACATGGGAAGAGTGGCGTGGTCTCAAAAGGTTTGGTCACCCCTGGTTTAGCTTGCCAGTTCAAATAGTCACACGCTTGACAACCTATCAATATAAGTTTCGAAATAAAAAATGTATGTTATCTAGACAAACCATTTACGTGACAAATGAATCAATTGATTTATTTTTAAATAAAAAAATAAAGAAAAGGTGTTCATACCGTTGAGGGTATATATACTACTAGAGGGATTGAAGAATAGGGAAAAACTCTACGCCACTCATCAAAATTATTTCACTAGTTACATATCTCGCCGTTAGAAAGCGCTAGTACGCTAGTGGCGCATCCTGACGACCAGTTATGGTAGTACATATACATTCAACGTTCATACTAGCATAAATCATGTAAAACCATTAATTTTATTTAAAAAAATATTTTGGCAATGCAACTTTACTAATCGTTCGTGCTATAAACATGAGTACATGTAAAAGTGTTAGGGATGAGGTAGATTTAATATTTAAGGAAGTGTAACCACATTTCCGTGTAAGGAGAATGGAAAAATATCTAGGAATAACTATTTAGGGGAAAAAAACATTCAGTACACCCAACTAGGCTTATACAGTAGCCTCATGGCTTTTTGGTGCTGACTGACAGCTCACAGTTCATGGCTTTGAAAAGGTTACCAGACCAAATTATGTATCATTACGCCGAGCCATATGATCTGCAAAAACATGTGGTTAGCAGCTGTCACTTCTGACAGTCAAAATTTAGGTATATACCTAAATGTTGACTGTCAGAAGTCAGCTGTGAGCTGTCAGTCAGCACCAAATAAGCCATGGGGCTACTGTAGTTCTGAAATTCCAGCCATAGGCAGTCCGGTCTATTGAGAGTGGGACACCTTAAACCATTTAACCACCGAAATGGAATAACTTTGTTTCTAAGCACCGCGTCTTACAAACCATTCATGTTATACGCTTATAACATATTATACAAAATTGATTATATTTTTAAATAAACTGATAGTATTGCAAGAGATTTAATATGCCTGATAATATTGCTGTTTATTTTAATAATGATTTAACCTCTCCGGTAGACATGTGAACTAAATATCAAACTAATCTAGGCAATGAAAAGGTGTAACGAATGGGTTCTCTCTCTCTCTCTCTAAATAGTGTACCACTCATCTTCCACGCAAATGTGTATACATTTCCTCTTTATACTACTTTCTTCATTCCTATCTCACCACTATAATTAAAACGAGTGTAAGGACTATCTAGGAAACTATTTAGGTAAAAAATCATCTCAGTTCTCCTTGTTGGGATTCAAACCCCGATCTCCCACACACAATTAAACCAGACATAACGAGACGGACACTTTTTTCCAATGGTCCCACTGGGGTGGGTAGATGAATTATAAATATATCTTTCACATGATTCGGTGGCCGCATGGTCTAACGCGCTACTCACATAATAGACTGAACAGACGAGAGCGGCGAGATCAAGGTTTCAATCTCAATCGGGTGTAGTGTTGGTGATTTTTACACTCGCCTCCAAGCAAATGTGGGTACATTGAGTAGTTAGTACATTTAAGCGTATATCCCGAACGGGCAGTAAGACGCGGTGCTAAAAGCATTTATATATATTAATAATATTAATATATATATATTAATAATATTAATAATAATAATGATGACCAGCTCTGTGGTCTATTTGTCAGGGCTCCTGGCTACAGATACAGAGGTTCCAGGTTCAACTCTCGGCATTTACAGATATTCTGTGAAACAATAGGTCTAGGAACCGGGCCAACTAGGCCTCTTGAGGACAAATTAGGAACTACTTGAATGGAAAAGTAGCGGCTCTGGTCTAGAAAACTGAAATTCCTGCCCAAGGGTTTGTTGTGCTGACCACATGACACCATATACCCGCAGAAATTGGCAATATATTCTCCGTTAGACGGCAGCCGCCCGGTCGGTGTGGCTCGGTTACGTGCTCATGCCATTAAGTTTTGTGTTATAGTAGTAATAACAATAATAAAAATAATCAATCATTTCAGGGAGAGATATTCAATCGAGTCGGATACAGGTTAGAAAATACATAACATGTTTTTTAAAAAGTGCAGAATTTGAACTTTTGGGAAAGGGTAATCTGGGCGATGTTAGCTCAAGGTGCTTCCTGTAGTAACAGGAAGTACGTACAAAACAAAAACACACACGCGCGAAACCATACCAACTGTCCCCACAACAATCTCTCCCACCAGAAGGTGAGAGAGCGAAATTCAAATCCTGATGCTTGTCTGTATTTTATTATTTATTATTTATTCCCTCTTAGTATACAGGAAGACGCAAGGGTCAATGAACCCCCCCTAACTTACCTTTGATAAAAGAGTTTAGTGCATGTGGTACTTCTTTCCTGGTTCATTGTGAGATCCTACTTCGTACAAAAAAAGATAGGGGGAATATTAAATTACAGGGCAAGTAGAAATATGGAACAGAGGAACAGGAAAGTAATTTAAAAAAACTAGTAGAATAAATCTTATACGAAAACAAAGCAAGAAATATACAGGATGGTTCATTAAAAACTAATATATTGTTTTCTTAGAGTGCTTGCATTATATAGGTTAATTCCTACTCCGAGTTTCAAAATCTATTATTATTATTATTATTATTATCATTATTAATAGTAGTAGTAGTATTAACAGTAGTAGCACCGCTTCTTACTACCCGTTCGGGTTATACACACTTACGTCTAATGTGTAATGGTAGGGTGATTGTGAGATTAAATGGAGGACCTAGAGTTTAACGTGGGATCCGAACCACGGTGGAGGCCTGACATTCCCCACATTCACAAGTTGTGATTAGTACACGTCTTGTCAGAGGTGAAGGAAGGGTTTGACAATCGGATAAGTCTGTGCCGGGACCGAGGATTTGAACCCTGGACCCCCAGCACAGAAGTCTGACACCTTACCCCTAGACCGCCAGTTCACCCATACAAGATATTAAAACTAGATTAATACCTGATATCATACCAGCTCCAATAGTCACACATTTTAAGACATCAAGCTCACAGCAGACTAGATTGGCGATGACGAGGAAGTCGTTGCTCGAATATCACACAAGTGGGTTATCACTTCTAGCCTCCTTCCTCTCTAATGACCTGAAACATTTGATTAGAAACATTTTTTTTCGACAAATGAATTATGCTAACGGATTAAGGATGAGGTAGATAGATTCAAGAATAAATGTACTGTGCACTATTTTAATCTGGGAGTTCATGTGGTTTTCCACTTTCCTTCAACGCTAATGCGGGTGCACTTCCCCTAAATTAAACTTTCATAATCCCTAACTCATTAACGTAATTAGTACATAGGCGTATAATCCGAGCGGGCAGTAAGACGTGGTGCCAAAACTAATATATATGTATTCGTCTCAAGGCTCAAATTGATAATTAGATTTGAACCTTGGGATGAAAGACGTTGTAACCCCCCCTCGTCCCCTCAGGCTTAGAACATTCGACAACCTAATTGGGTCGGGGTAACTCAATGAACACTCTCCAAAGGTAAACTGAGGCCGCCATTCCATTCTCGCCCCCATCGGAAGATTCCATTTAACATTCCCCTTCTTACAAAGCCTGATACATTTTTTATATGAGATGTAAACCACCCATCACCATAATCGGCATAGAATTTGAGGTCCACCAATAGGGAACAAACACCCTTGCTCTTGAGACCAGTAGTTTTCCACCTGGGTTACCGTGGATTCATTATGATCTTTGACAAAAAAAGAGCGAAGCTGAAGTGTGGTCACGTGGACAGCTTTAACCCAATCACAATTAAGAGGCGAGAATTACGTAGGATTATTTGCACAATGCCAGGCCTCCACCGTGGTTCGGATTCCACGTTAAACTGTAGGTCCTCCATTTCATCTCACAATCACCCTACCATTACACATTAGCGTAAGTGCGTACAAGCCGAACGGGTAGTAAGACGCGGAGCTAATAATAATAATATGTTCACAAGTAGGAACAACGTAAGCTTTGGGCACGCTTCTACATACATTTCACATCTAAAATAAATTATATCTAAAATGATGTTTTATTAAATCAATTTAAAGTGAAAACTATATATAATTATTAGGTGTTCTGTCCTACGACATGTCAATTCCTTTTGTCAGTGAACTTAGACCACCAATGCACCCTCCTTCTTTCTCCTTCAGCTTTCAGAATTGTCTTCTTTCCTTCAATTCATCCAATATTTTAATCCTCCTCCTTTCTAAGCTCCTCTTTCCCTCAACCTTTCCTTCTATGAGGTCGTTCAGAAGAAGATAGTCCCTCCGAAGGATGTGTCCGATCCAGTTCGCTTTGTATCGAAGAATCAAATCCAAAATGGTCCTCTTCTCACCCATTGTTATTTGGACTTTTTCATTTGTCACCCTGTCTGTCTGTCCATCTGATCTTCTCAAGTTTTCTCCAGCACCATATTTCAAAGCTTTCAAATATATATCATGTGTGTTTATATATTACATTTTACGTACTCCCTAAGATGTCTTCGTGTATCCTTGGTTGAATATCACTGGTCTATAGGGAGCTTGTAATGACTGTACTGTGTGAGCTGAATGCCTGGCTCATCCATACTTTTTGAACTAATAAATGGATTTGAACGAAACTTTGTTATAAACCTTTTGTCCGAAGTTTGTATTGTTTTAAGCAAATTATATCTAATTCTATTTTTTTTAACTAAAAAACTAATGCTATATTTTATTCGCTTCTCGTTCTATGGATACTTATCTGGAAGTTACAAAATTTACTAAATATATTTTAATGTAATTTATTCATAGTGCTAGAATTATCAAAAGTGTTCGCCAACGATCACTTTTGACAAACTGTGTTAATTTTTTCAGACGTAATACGAAATACTCGAATTAAGAATGGAAATGTCTGACAGTTATAAATAATTAATATATCTACTTTAAATTAAAGTCATGTAATTTGTAGCTGTCACTTTTGACAGATATTAACAATACTTATAAAATAACACTAAAAATATAGTAAGATTGTATCAATGTTTATCGCAAAAAATATATTTATAAACGATATCTAGCTACCTATGGTTGACTACTATAAATTTATTTTAATATATGTTAAAAGTATCATTATATTAGGGTATCTACAACCATATACACAAAGAAAATTATGTGGGGACAAAGATATTAAAAATATATCGTAATGTTTAAAATAATAATAAAATACTCTAGCTACGTAATATAAATAAAAGGTTTGATGTCTTTTAAAGTAAAAATTAGTTTTCTAAGAGTTATTTTTTTCAAAAAAATTGTTTAGGCTTGAAATTGAACACAGCCAACAATAGATAGCTTCGCAATAAATTATGTTAATTAATTATTAACAACAAATATTTAAATATATTTGAATAAAAAATCTACGGATTCTATAATAAATTACTCATTTACCTGAGACTGTGCTCACATATTCTAACGGGTCACACACTCTCAAGACTAGATTGTCATTAACAGAAAGGTATGGATTCAAATACTAATTGGCTGTACTGATATTTTTTTAACTAACTTATTTTTCACTTTTCCTACACATAAATACAGATAAATTTCTCCTAAATTGTGCCTTCCTCATCCTTGCTATATTAGTATAACAATGCAGACACCCTAGATAGTTAGTAAAACCCTAGGCACACACATAAAAAACCATTTTGTAGAAAGTGAAATAGTAAAACAAATATACAAATTCAATTTAATAAATAAATGGTCAAGCTTATGTTTACAATATAAGTGAAGTGAAGAAGGTAAATACATGTACGAGCATTAAAAAATAATAATAATTATATTTCCAACAGTAAAAATGCACACACAAGACGCGCGCTCTGTCAAAAACCGTGAGAAAATAACTGGGAGCATTATTCCATACAGTTTTTTTTTCTCAGTAGTTTATAGTTACGTTCATATTGATAACACAGGGAATAAGACCTTAAAGAGCTCGTCTAATCTCCAAAGTTAACGCTTAACTTATGTAGGTAATACAGCTTGGACCAGGCGTCGCATAGTGATACGGTGTTCTACTTTAGAAAACAGTGTGATTAAGTAAGACCAGCTAAACCATTTTAAAACGTACAGTGAAATCTAAAGAGAGTTTTTTTATTGCATAAACTATTTGAACTGATCTTTCACTTTTGCCAAGTTTAGAATGCAGAAAAATGAACCTCAATACGTTTTCTTGTTCAAACGTAATTGGACTTTCCACTGCTACCACTGGATAAGGGGGAAGACATTTCACAATTATCACTGGACCCCAGAGGAATCTGCCATTGACCAAAGAGGAACCTAAATTACACTTCACACAACTGTCACTTGACAAAGAGGAAGACATTTCACAATTATCACTGGACCCCAGAGGAATCTTCCATTGATCAAAGAGGAACCTAATTTACACTTCACCCAACTGCCACTTGACAAAGAGGAAGACATTTCACAATTATCACTGGACCAAGAGGAGTCTGCCATTAACCAAAGAGGAACCTAATTTACACTTCACACAACTGTCACTGGACAAAGAGGAAGACATTTCACAAGAACCTAATTTACACTTCACCTAACTGCCACTTGACAAAGAGGAAGACATTTCACAAGAACCTATATTTACACTTCACCCAACTGCCACTTGACAAAGAGGAAGACATTTCACAAGAACCTAATTTACACTTCACCCAACTGCCACTGGACAAAGAGGAATATCGTTAATACTTTACACCACTGACCAAAGAGGAACACACATTACACTTCTTCAGCTGGACACCAAAGAGGACATTTAAGACTTACCACTGGACAAAGATAAACATATTCACACTTATTATTGATGTCGTTGACCAAAGAAGGACACAGTTCATAAATATACCCTTGCCACCCCTGAACGTAAATTAAGACAGTTAAAATTTACCACAGGACAAAAAGGAGAGTAATGGTTGCCTCTAGGAAAAACAAAAAAAAACAAAAAATCCTTCAATTTAAGTTTCATTCTATCAGAACTCTTCAGGAGGGGGTACGAAACGCGTAACGCGACTAACTGAAAGAGTTAAAGATAAAGAATAATTACAGGACATAAAGATGGAAACACAAACACGAAACAGGAACTATATATCTCATCTGACAAGACGTGTATTAATCACAACTTGTGAATGTGGGGAATGCCAGGCCTCCACCGTGGTTCGGATCCCGCGTTAAACTGTAGGTCCTCCATTTCGTCTCACAATCACCCTACCATTGCACATTAGCGTAAGTGCGTATAGCCCGAACGGGTAGTAAGACGCGGTGCTAATAATAATAATAATAATAATAATAATAATAATAATAATAATAATAATACTATATATCTCATTTCTCTGGGAACATATTCAATAAAGACAAGATTTACAAATCATCTTAACTGGAGACAAAGTACCCAATACCACGCACGACGAAACAATATCCTAAATAGATGGCCAATTATTTTAGCCACCTGTCTCTGGAATTGAATCTAGACCTAAAATAAACCTTTCTAAATTATAACCCCTCGACCATGGAAATCATGGATAAGTTTGGATCACTGAAAACAACCACAACGAAAGGAAACTTCCAATTTATTTCTCCCGCGTGTTTGACAGGAGTTACGGCTGTCTCCATAGAACTGTTGTAGCGTGTTAGATAAGATAAGGCGGTTCACAAGTGATGTCTTGGTCCCCTTGGTTTTTAGCTCAGAACTAATACTGTCCTATAGTAGCCTCATGGCTTCTTTGGTGCTAACAGCTCACAGCTGACTTCTGACAGTCAACATTTAGGTACATATCTAAATTTTGACCGTCAGAAGTGACAGATGCTAAACACATGTTTTTTCAGATCATATGGTTCGGCGTAGGAATACATAATTTGGTCTGGTAACTTTTCAAAGCATTTAGCTGTCAGTCAGCACCAAAGAAGTCATGGGGCTACTGTACTTCCATGGGATTATGATAACATCGCTTTCAGTGTTAATTCAGACTCAACAATTATTTGTACAGGTATAGTCAGGTATAGTTAGTTAGTTAGGTGCAATTAAAGATGTGAAAAAGTAACTAATATCGATATTTTCCTTTCGATGCTAGTACTTTTTAACTAGATACTTTTTACCGATACTTCTACTTATATTAGTACTCATACTTCGGTATCGAAAAAAAAACATTGTGTTATCTTCACCCATGTTGGCCATTAAATGTAAACAAGGGTGGAATGGGGGTAAGAACAAATTACCCTTTTTCTCAATTATTACTCATTTTCTGTATTACAAGCAAGAAGAAACTCTAGCATTCAATCTCTTTTAGCTCAACATAATGTATAGCTGTTATTTCATATTTGTTTATCAATACAGCCTTCTGCCTGACGGGTGACAGGGCGAGTGACCTCGACCAAGTTCCGTGAAGTTGCCAGCACCACTAACGGCACAAATTATGAAACCTGTGCCAATATTTAGTGATGAACTTGTGCCACACGACCATTCTACTAACTTTTCCTTTATCAATGAGCACGGTCATTATAAATCAGGGGAGGCTCGTGTATAGGCACTGCGGAACTGCAGCACCCCCTATTTCTACTCGATATTATTGATAACATTTAATATAATGAGTCCTTTTTTCTTTAATTCTTTATTTATTTTTGTAGTGCAATATATATTCCTCAAGCTTAATGTCAGTACTTCAGTAGCCATCCTCCAGATTATGGAAAAGCTACAAAAATCTTTGTATGGAACTGTGCGCTTCACAGTGCCATCTATGTGGTGTTTAACTGTTGTGTGCATACGCACATAGGAAGGGGGTGGGGAGAAAGGCAGGACTGCCAGGTAGAGAGAGCACTGTTGCTCTGGCAGTGCCGGCTCTGGCGTGATGGTGGAAGGAAGTGTGTTTTTTTCACTCAGCGTGTGTTGTGCTTAAAAACAGTGTACCATATTCTTGAATGTGATAATTTATAGAAGATTGTAGAATTAGATTATTATTATTCTTCCAGTTATTCTATTTGATTCATTTTTTTTTCGGTTATTTTATTTAACAGAAAGACTAAATGCGCTTGCAGTACTTTCAATGGAGACAAATTTTCTCAATTGTCATCCAGATATCAAGGCAAAATTTATTTAACTCTTTGCGCAAATTAAAACAAGAAGAATGGATTTAATTTTTAAATGAATAGATCAAACTTGAACCGTAACAATTTAAGTTAAAGTAAGTAAAATATGTTGTTTTTTTGTTAATATTTTATCAGGTTCCTGAATAAATTCTCTCCTTACAGTTTTTTTTCCTTTTACACAATTTTAAAACAAAGGCTAAATATTTTCTGGAGCAGCACACCCACTAATTTTAGCTAAGAGCCGCCACTGTTACAAACTAAACAAAATAAGCCTTTGTAGAGCTCAATGAACTCACTCAACCTAAGGGTGTCCCAAGCAGACTTAGTAGAAAAGTTTTTTGCGCGTTGTTTAAGCTGATGAAGCGGGGCATTGCATCCATTCTTATATTGTTTGTCAATAGTTAATAATCTTCTCGTATTTTGATAAACTATATAAACGATGAATGTAGTTAAATGAATGACACCTCCCAGAAGTTAATTATGGAAGTTTTTTTTAAGAAGTTGGATAGCGAAAAAGGAATGTTTTAAAATTTGTTTTAAAGTATTACATACAAACCATTATCATTTTTTAATGTTTAAATAAATATTAAAATACAACTATGATGCAAAAGTTGAAATTATTACTATTAGACAAAAAAACTTTTTCCATATTAAAATGTCGATACCAATAATTACTGTTATCAATACTTTTCTTTCAATACTAGTACGGTATGGATGTTTTTCTTCCGATTCACCTGGGGGTACCCAAAACCATCTTAATGGGCACGTAAAATTTAATATACATATACTTCATTTAAAACTTATTATTTAATACATTATTTTAGATGTAATTTATTTTATATATTAATTATAGAATATGAATTTGTGTTGCTTGCATTATGCATCAACAAATTTGTGGGTGTAAAGTTGAAGATAAATTATATTTGGGAGTACACGAACCAAAAAAGCTTGAACACCACTGATTTAGAAGGCTTGTTTTCGAACAATTACGCCGGGATTCAATTCCCAACAAAGTTAAGTTTCTTTTTTAAATAATGATTTCACATCTTTTAACACAGTATAATACTAAACTTTGTTTTTTTAGTTTTACCTATTAGCATATTAGATGTACAGTAGCCCCAGGGCTTCTTTGGTGCTGACTGACAGCTCACAGCTGACTTCTGACAGTCAACATTTAGATAGATACCTAAATTTTGACCGTCAGAAGTGACAGCTGCTAAACACATGTTTTTGCAGATCATATGGTTAGGTGTAGGGATACATAACTTGGTCTGGTAACCTTTCAAAGCTTTTAGCAGTCAGCTGTGAGCTGTCAGTCAGCACCAAAGAAGCCATGGGGCTACTGTATATATATAGATGTATATTATATACTTGTTTGTTACCGTATCCTACTACCCGTTCGGGTTGTACACACTTACGCTAATGTGTAATAGTAGGGTGATTGTGAGATGAAATGGAAGCCCTACAGTTTAACGTGTGATCCGAACCACGGTGGAGGACTGGCATTCCCCATATTTCACAAGATGTCTTGTCAGAGGTGAAGGAAGGGTTTGGTAATCAGATAAATCTGTGCCGGGACCGAGAATTGAACCCCGGACAGTAGTCTTGACACCTTACCCCTATACCACCAGGTCACCACCGTTTAGTAACAATAATGCTCAGTACACTTGACCAAGATTCGTAAGAGTGACGCCTTAGACCATACAGCCACCAAAGTGGGCTATAAATGCATTTAAATAGGCCTATTGAAATATTTTATTAGATGCCAACAATAAAATATATTAAAAGCAATAGCTTTTAATTTTTCAAATGTAATTATTATTGAATAAGCAAAAGACAAAAGGAAACTGTTGAAGATCGTAATGACGGACGACCATCTTGAGCCCCGAGGAAAGGACAAAATGAACGGAGAAAAACAAAACAAAACAAAAAAAATTTCAAGGAAGATAAAACGTAAGAGTGAAAAAAACGGGAGAAGGGTAAAAACTGTGAGGATGAGTTGGGACCAAGCAAAGCTCGTTTTAAGGGTGCTTGGACATAATTGGAGAGGTTTTCACCTTATTGAGACAACTGGAGGAGTGAGAGGGGGGAGGGGGGGGGGAATTGCCCGTTATGGTCATAGCAGCTTTTGAAGAGCGTCAAATCGAACAGAATGGCACGTCTAAGGTCTTAAGGAACCACACACCACCTTCTCTTCCTATTACTGGGAAACTATGTCATTGAAAAGCAAGTCCGTGTGTGAATGTGAGATCTTAAGGGGCTGTTCAGAAAAGAAAATAACCAATTTTAAAGCCACTTCTTTCTTCTCGCCCCTCCCCATAAAAAAATATGGTATTGGAAGTGCGCATCAAAAATAACAGTCCCCATTGAAGCACTCACAGTATGTGTGCACCATTTGTGAGACATGTGGTTATTAAATTATTATTATTAGCACCGCGTCTTACTACCCGTTCGGGTTATACGCACATATGCTAATGTGTAATGGGTAGGGTGATTGCGATATGAAATCAAGGACCTACAGTTTAACGTGGAATCCGAACCACGGTGGAGGCCTGGCATTCCTCACATTCACAAGATGTCTTGTAAGGGTTTGGTAATCAGATAAATCTTTGCCGGGACCGAGGATTGAACCCCGGCCACCAGCACAGAAGTCTGACACCTTACCCGTAGACCGCCAGGTCACCTTTGGTTATTAAATGTATTTGCTATTATTATTATTTTATTAATTATTATTATTATTTAGCACCACGTCTTACTACCCGTTCGGGTTGTACGCTAAAGTACTAATTACACTAATGTGTTAGGAATTGGGCCGGTTGAATGTAAAGAAAGGGAACCCGCATTTGCGTGGAGGGAAAGTGGAAAACTATATAGGAAAAAAACCTAGTTCACCCGACCGAGATTCGAACCTTGATATCCCCGTCTAGCTTAACACAAAAGTATTTTAAGAGTGTTTTGGTTTTTCTAACAAATAGTCTAAAATGTAATTTTCTTTTAAGAGGGCAGCTATTGTTTTTGTCAAAATTTCTTTTTTTATAGGAGTGCTTACCCTTGCTATGTTAACTTACTATCTCTCATTTAAAAAAAAAGAGTAACTCGCTTCGGTGTCCACGTGGTCTAATGCGCTAATCTCGTGTTGGACTATACTGCCGAAGACGGGGAGATGGTGCTTCGATACCGGCCGGGTGCACTGAGGGAGATTTTCCCTTAATTGTTTTTCACTCTCACCCTCCACGCTAACTCGGGTGCTTTTCATCTATGTAAAGCCTTCCTAATCCCTAATCATTTTGTGTAATTAGTACATAGACGTATAACCTGAACAGGTAGTAAGACACGGTGCTAAACACAAATAAAAAAGTTATTCAGGTGATTTTAACAGTATATTTTTTGTTAGAAAACCATTTGAATTTTTATAATTATTTTCTTTACGGCAAATACACATCCCCTTGAGTTATACGCGAAGTTTTTTTTATCGCGTTATTTTACTACCTGTTAAGTTATCATATATTATGCTTAGCCTATAACCTACTATCGTGGGATGAGGAAGGAAGTATTTTAGAGGTAGCATACCCACATTTGTGTGGAAGTAGAGTGAAACCATTTAGGAAAAAGCCAGCCTCAGTAGACTCAACCGGGATTCGAAACCTTTAGACCTCGGTACCCATGAGTGACATGCGTCATATTTACAGTCACGTCATGTGACGTTGCGTCTCAGCATTACTTTGATTCGAATGATGGAGTTCACACGGTACGCGAGGTCTGGCGTCAAGTTGGCGTCGTTGTTGCGTCTAAACTAGTGACGGGGGTTTCTGCAAGACGCGGCGGAGACGCTACCGGTCGGCGTGTTCTGTCAGCCTCTGTGAGGACTTAGAGCAGTGCACACGAACTGCGCGCGTCATTGTGACGGTAATCAGTCAGAATGGAGGACGAAATAGACACAGAACTTTTTATCAACGAGGTGCGAGACAGACCTGTCATTTGGAAGTCGTCCCTAGAAGAATACCACGACAGATATATTATTATTATTATTATTAT
>CABFOW010008783.1:0-16511 GCA_902141385.1 Timema californicum | reverse complement strand
GAGTTTAGTCTCGTACACGATTAAATACATTTCAAAGCTTATATAGGAGCAGTGTTCTCGACCTACGAGAACAGCTCGGGATAGGTTGAATTTGGTCACGTAACCACGCCTCCTCACTCTCTGATTGGTTGTTGGTTTCCCCTCTCCCCTACTGACCCCCTACCCCTCCTCCTTACCCCTTTTCCCGTGTTCCAGACATTTTGGTTCTTGTTCCAAACATGTTGGTACTTGTAATTTATTGGTTATTCATTTATACTCATAGATTTTTTATATATGAATATTTCTTTTTTTTTGTGCGACAAAAATAGATCGTGACCTTGAAACTGTGAGATAGGTCATTGATCCTGTGCATGTTTGGTGATGGCTCGACCAGTCGACTCGTATTTACGTGTAAGGGGGACAGAAATGTTTTGCGTGAATAAAACATGATATTAAAAATCAAATATTTATTATACACTTTTACAGGAATGCTTCATATAATTGTTCATACGTTTTTATACAGTGTATCTTAGATTTGTTAGTAAAATTGTTTTTAGTTCACAATCCAGCATGTAAAAGTCCAAACCGATGACTTGAAGTGTATAGTAGGTAGCACTGATAATATCCAGGCTTCTGATGTGCGTTTCCACCGTAGGCTGTTCTAGGTCGATGAAATACACTGATTCTGTTAGCGTGTCGCACACATCCACGACGAGTGTGTAGATCAAATCGTTGCAATACTGGGCGAAGGGTGTCGACCACATGTCCCGGTGGTCGACGGCGACGTCGATGAGGTCCCACACGTCACAAAGACGCACCCTGCTAGGTGCTAGAACCTACTTTCCATGAGATCCCCTCCCTTCCCCCTTCCCCTCCCTTCCCCCTTCCACTCCCGTCCTTCGGACATGTAGATTGCTAATTGATGATTGCTAATTAATTATTGGTGCTCCACCACATCCGATGACAACCCTGGTGCCTGGTTAGTGGGCCCTCCCTACAGCCGCCTTCAATAACTCTCCTCCCCTACCACCCCGGACCTGTTGGTTCTTGATGATTGCTAGAGTTTATCAGACCAGTTTGACCTTTAACATGACCATGATGGCGAGAGTGTGATGATTACTCAATGTTGTTGATATCTCTGTCCTGGCTGTTCCCCCTCCCCTCCCACCTTCGGGCATATTGCTACCCCCAGAGAGTTACGAAATCCCCTCCCAACCTCCTCCTAACTCCCCTCCTGACCCCCTTTCCCGTGTTCCAAATATGTTGGTACCTGTAATTACTTGTTTCCAGAATTTGCGCTGAGGGAATGTAGAAAAACACCCTGGTTCACCCGACTGAGATTTGAACAGGGAGGAGCAAGGTGGAAGAGGGAAACCATACACTTCAGCGGGTATTCAAACCATTGCCATAACTAGCCGAGTAAGTCACACGCACCCGGTGTTCCACCAACCGTATACCCGGCAGGGAATTGATTCCAACATCGCAGTTAAGAGTGCAGAGTGATATATACCCGCCTCAGTGACGTAGTTGGCTAACGTGGCAGATTCGTGTTGAGCTACACTATCGAGAACNTCCAAATATGTTGGTACCTGTAATTACTTGTTTCCAGAATTTGCGCTGAGGGAATGTAGAAAAACACCCTGGTTCACCCGACTGAGATTTGAACAGGGAGGAGCAAGGTGGAAGAGGGAAACCATACACTTCAGCGGGTATTCAAACCATTGCCATAACTAGCCGAGTAAGTCACACGCACCCGGTGTTCCACCAACCGTATACCCGGCAGGGAATTGATTCCAACATCGCAGTTAAGAGTGCAGAGTGATATATACCCGCCTCAGTGACGTAGTTGGCTAACGTGGCAGATTCGTGTTGAGCTACACTATCGAGAACGGGGGGGGGGGATATAGGGAAGATAGAGTTTCGAATCTAGGACGGGTGAACGGAGTTAATTTTTCCACTCGCCCTCCCCCACGCAGATTTGGGTGTAACCTTCCCAATTCCTAGTCCATTAGAGTCAATTTGATTTTTTTTATGAAAATAAACAGGAAAATTGAATTAAAAAAGAAAATCAGAGATTAGTTTTTCATGATATTTAAGAATAACTTACTTTTTTCTACAAATACAGAATAATTTCGGCTAATTTACAAATAATTTATTTTCGAAAATATTAATTTTGTTAAATATATTAGAAAAAATTGGTTTAAAGTTTATAATAACAGTGAATAATATTTAAAACAATGTTTATATGTCTTTATTATTAGCATTTTCTTCTACAGTGTTTGCAAGATTTTAATACATATCATATTCTGAAAAAAGACACCTGGACACGGGAATCGAACACGGGAACCTTTGGCTTACATATATTTATAGCCTATGTGTCTTAGTAAGTGTTCTGGTTTGTTCCCATTAAGGTGTAAGGTATACTCGTAAATATATATTCTAAAACTATAATTTCTTAAAATATAAATATTCCATGTATACTTTTCGTGGCGTGAGCTATATTTTAAAACTTTTCTTTGCGTCACTTCTGATTGAGGTTGGGAATCAAATGTAAATTATTGTTAAAGTAATCCGTTTAATATGGAATCCGAGAGGATTAATGTATTCATAACCTCTTTCCGGACGAATGGTGGCACCCTTCCACCGCCCCCACGGAAATTCGCTGCTCTTTATGGTCTACAAATATTTTTTGGTTTAGTAGGAAAAGTTTGTTAAATCACATACAGACACAAACGATCCGTATTGAGCTAGACTACGGAGGACGGGGGAGATCGCAGTTCGAATCTCGGCTGGGTGTACTGAGGGAGGTAGTTCGAACCCCTACCTGCACGTGGAAGGTTTTGTTTATGATGTGACACACTTAAGGTTACAGGAACCGTACCATAAATAATATCCAAGGAGTCACAAGAGAAAACAGATTTTTTATTTGTTTGATTACATAGGTCGATTCAGAAGTATAGGCAGTTCAACACTGTTATAAGAATAATAGTACTGATAGGATCAATATAACGTTTCATATAGAATATCCAAACTTAACAGCTCAGCACAATTCAATATAATTGTTTCTGTCAATGACGCTAATTAAATGTTAATTTCAAATTAACAAATACAAAACCTATACGTTGATCAGGAATAACAATAAACGCCTTCGAAAACTACCTTTAGTTTAACAGATATGAAAACTATATGTTGACCAAAAGTCATTAAATATTACTTTTAGTGTAAAAGATATAAAACTATATAATGACCAAACGTCATTAAATATTACTTTTAGTATAATAGATATGAAAGCTATATGTTAATCAAACGTCATTAAATATTACTTTTAGTATAATAGATATGAAAACTATATGTTGACCAAACGTCATTAAATATTACTTTAGTCAGAGCACCAGAGGCCCCAAACTCAGAAAACTAACTAAACGTAAATTAATTTAAAAGCAAGAAAATGGTTAGAGCATGCAAAAAAAAACCCTACATATTTACAATTAGATATACTCGTAGCAATTCAACGAGATATTTTTATAAGCACCAAAGAAAGACCATATTCATTTAATGTTAATTCCAAACGATAATTTAGCAAAGAAGCCTGCCCCCCCCCCATAATGTCATCCAAACTAAATTTTGAAGTTCATGCCCTAGAGAAGATTTAAGTCAGCGCCATCATCTTATATATGCCAGTGGTACAATGAGTAAAAGGTCTAAAGTTACTAGCCATTTTATAGCACACAACTTGGGGAAATTCACAGAGAGGGGGAAGCTGGGTGGAGAAGAACAAACAAAAGAAGGGAAGTGAGAAGCGCTCTGGTGGGGGAAACAGTGACACTTGGAACTATTGAAAGTGCAAGGAAACTCTACAGCCGGAACTGGAAACTACTCCGGTCAAATTCAGTCTTTTTTTATTGCGGGCGTGGCAACCATCACGAGCGGGGTGTTGAGTCCTGCCTCTCTTCAGTCCACGTTGTACTTCCCTCGGTGAAGAGTGTCGTTAGGTGTGAGCTCTGGAGTGCCCCATTCAGCAAGGCGGGCGGTGAGTACAAGCTCATGATACGGATTATTATACAGTTTGTTTCTTCTTTTGTGTAACATTGTTACAATGATTTCATTCTCTCATATTTTATACATCGGTGGTCTCGGGGCTACAAGTCGTCTGGCTCGCACTAGATTAACTTGACAGGGAAATAAGTGTAGTAGAGCCCAAACTGGTAGAAAAGAAAACGCTGTGGAAAAACAACTGATTATATGTAGATTCCAATTTGTTTATACAAAGAGACTTTTATAAAATACAAACATTTTTCAGCCAATATTTATAAAATAATACTAGAGTATCGGTGATATTTTATAGGTAATAATAAGTTCTGCAGATCATTTGTCTTGACGTATGAATATGTGAAATTAGATCTAAGAGCTTTTCTAGTTTTTCCTATAAAAATGGGACTGTGGTTCGTTGAGACGGTGCTCAGCTGTCATGTTCATCTCTAGGATTCGGTTCGAATCTCTTTCTTGTGCAGTGGGAATAAATCTGGATATTGAGATTTTCGATCTTGTTTTCTCTCATGCGTGCCGGGCCACCCGTATGTGCTATCCGCATCCGGGCTAGAATCTCGTATCCAGGTGTCAATGATGGAGCAATCATAAATAATAGCTTTGGCCGTTTTCACATTTCAAATCAGCGCAAATGATGGACATCACTATTTTTATTATTCTGTTTCTCTCTCTCTCATTTGGGCAAAGATATTCATATGGTGTTGGAGGGTTCAGTTGTCGATGACCCGCAAATGTGGAAACACATCTCGCCTTGTGACGCAAGTCCCATAGAGGGTGACGAATGCTAATTACTTCACATTTCAAACCCTGGCAAATGCTGTTACCCATTTAGCCTTGTCAAAATCAGCTCTTATCTCACGCTTGCCCAAAGAGATTAGATTGAATCCCTGTCGCACGTGTGTACCGAGGCCGGGTTTCTCCCTCATCGTCCGTGTCTTGTGCCCCTGACGGGTAGTAAGACGCAGATCTAAATACCGATAAGCTTAACTTCGTGGCTATTAGCGGGGGAGGAAGGGGTTATTGAATCCATGGGGACCTTGTCGCTTTGCCTTCGCACAAATGCAGGTACATTTTATATCTTCCTCGGCCCAGATATTATTTAAGAATTTATGCAGTTGACCGTGTCGCTCTACCTTCACACAAATGCAGGTACATTTTATATCTTCCTCGGCCCAGATATTACTTAAGAATTTATGAAGTTATATATTAATACGTCAAAATATAGTTGCGAACATTAAATTAAAGTTACTCAATTCAATATTACCTTTGAATTAATGTAAGAGTTATATATTATTCAGACAAAATATAGTTGCGAACATTAAATTATTTTTTCTGTTATAAGTGGCTTGAGGAATAAAACGGTTGTTTCCACTTTATACGTGGGTAGCAATCTACCGTCACAATGCATTATATACTTGCATCGATGGTCACGTGGTCTAAAATGTCATAAGACGGCCGATGACAAAGTGATCTACTTTTGAATCAAATAAGGGGTACACATTCTACCTGGTCTTGAAAAATCTTGTCATCCAGCAAAACCACCCTTTTTTTCTCACTCGCACAAATGTGGTATGCCCCCGGTCGATGGTCGCGTGATCTAAGGCGTCACTGACGGGGGAGCGACGTTTGAGACCGTGTATCTAACACGGAAGCAATGGACGGACGTTCACCTAATTGATTATTACTTGTTTAATTCTAGTCAATTTGAAACTATCAGGTAAATACTCTTTAAAATTAGTACCGCTGCAACTATTCCTCTACACCTATACTTCAGGGTGTAAGTAAACTTTTCAGTGTGTGAAAATAAATATTTTTGCTTTGCCAAAGGTCCCAGGTTTGAATCCCCTGTCGATCAAGAGCTTTTGCTACCTCTGCGGTAAGCGGTTGACCGTAGTTCAAGTTTATACCAAAATATGTCTGTAGCTTCTAGAAACAGTTTATGATAGCGTAGATATCTCGGCATTGGGGGGCTGTGGGCACATGATAGAAAGAACAAAATATATAAAGTTATAATTTTGCGCGCAACATTAACGTACTAACTTTCTGCTCCGTATCTGGACTTGCCGTTTAAGGGGCGATGCTGGAATCAATTCCCTGCCGGGTATACGGTTGGTGGAACACCGGGTGCGTGTGACTTACTCGTCTAGTTATGGCAGGGGTTTGAATCCCCGCTGAAGAGTATGGTTTCCCTCTTCCACCTTGCTCCTCCATGTTCAAATCTCAGTCGGGTGAACTAGGGCGTTTTTCTACACTCCCTCCGCGCAAATGCTGGAAACAAGAAATTACAAGGTCCAACATATTTGGAACACGGGAAAGGGGGTCAGAAGGGGAGTTAGGAGGAGGGCGGGAGGGAATTTCGTAACTCTCTGGGGGTAGCAATATGCTCGGGGGCGGGAGGGGAGAAGGAACAGCCAGGACAACAACAACATTGAGTAATCATCACACTCTCACCATCATGGTCATGTTAAAGGTCAAACTGGTCTGATAAACTCTAGAAATCATCAAGGACCAACATGTACGGGGTGGTAGGGGTGAGGTAGGGGAGGCGGCTGTAGGGGAGGGACTGCCAACCTGGCACCAGGGTTGTCATTGGACGTGGTGGAGACCCAATAATTAATTAGCAATTAACATGTCCGGAGGGCGGGCGGGGAAGGGGGAAGGGAGGGGAGCTCATGGAAAGTAGGTTAATTGAGAGAAACAAAATCCTGGACTCAAACGTGTCGCCTGTATAGCACCTAGCTGGGCGCGTCTTTTGACGTGTGGGACCTCATCGACGTCGCCGTCGACCGCCGGGACATGTTGTCAACACCCATCGCCCGTTATTACAACGATTTGATCGACACACTCGTCGTGGATGTGTGCGACACGCTAACAGAATCAGCTTATTTCATTGACCTAGAACAGCCTACGCACATCAAAAACCTGGATCTTATCAGTGATACATACTATACACTTCAAGTCGTCGGTTTGGACTTTTACATGCTGGATTGTGAACTAAAAACAATTTTACTAACAAATCTAAGATACACTGAGGAAAAACTTATGAGGCATTCCTGTAAAAGTGTATAATAAATATTTTTTTTAATATCATGTTTTATTCACGCAAAACCTTTCTGTCCCCCTTACACGTAAATACGAGTCGACTGGTCGAGCCGTCACCAAACATGCACAGGGTCAATGACCTAGCTCACAGTTTCAAGGTCACGATCTATTTTTGTCACACAAATAAAAAAGAAATATTCTATATATATATATATACAAGCTATGAGTTTACATAAATAACCAATAAATTACAAGTACCAACATGTCTGGAACACGGTAGACTGGGTAAGGAGGAGGGGGTCATTATGGGAGGGGGAAACCAGCAACCAATCAGAGAGCGAGGAGGCGTGGTCACGTGATCAAATTCAACCTATCCCGAGCTGTTCCCATAGGTCGAGAACACTACTTATTGATACCGTATATATTTTAGTAATCTGGAGGCATGGTTAATGAGATTAAATATAAAGGAACAATTTTAATAAGCAATAAAGATATTAGAGTGGAAATTAGGAAAATAATACAGTTGGAGATTGCATGACATTACTCGGTCAGTAACCAATGTTGCTAACATCTCCCCTGCTGTTCAAGACTAAAAGACAGTATATAAAAAACATAGTTTACAGGTGTTTCCTATGAAGAATTTTTTCTTAGGGTTTTCGAAAACAAGATGCTTAATAATATATAGGGTCCAAAGAGAGATGAAGACACTGGGAAGGGGAAAAGATTACATAATGATGAGTGATATACCTTATACACATAACAATACATTAATAATCCAAATACAATCTCGCAGAATACGGTGGGCAGGACATGCATTGCTAATGAAAGAATCTATAGTTGTGTTCATAGCATTGACTAGTAAGCTTAATGGAAAGACCTAGATGAATATGGGAGGATAAAATAAGATTGAACCTGATAGTGACGGGGTGGATTGAGGTGGACTGGATATAACTAGCTCAAGATAGGGATAGGGTGTAATGGGATAGACTGGATATAACTAGCTTAAGATAGGGATAGGTGGCGTACTTTGTGAGTGTGCCAATGAACTGTTACCGAGTTCCTAATGTCATAGAGAAAGTAAGCAAGTCGTCTTGAACAAAATGATATTTTCTAATAAGGTTATTGGTGTGAATAATTTGGTTTTGTTGGTATATTATTTTATATAATTGTTGGCGAATGTCCACAATATAGAACACCTTAAGAGATAGCAAAGTAAATCTTTCTATCTCATAATATTATCTACTCAATCATGTTAGTGAATAAATAAATATTAAATATTATTCCTAAAGGTATTTTATGACACAACGAATCACATTAAAAGAATGCAAACATTAAGGAATTATTTAATAATTAGATAATATTAATTTTACCAGTGGTGCAAAATAGTTTGGTACAAAATAGCAACATTAAACAAGAAAATCGATTATGTTTTGTGTAAAGAAAAATTTATCATACTTTTAGAGTTAATCAATAAAACCCTATGATCAATTTCACCTCTCCCCCCTTCCCCCTCCATAACTTATTAGTATTTACTTCTACTTGGGGAATACATACGTAAAAGCTAATCTGCTTTGAAAATGGTCTTGCATTCAATACACTTATATTAGGCTATTTATTAAATATAATGATTACATATGAATATCTAATTAAGCACTACTATATTTTAGTTAATTTAGCAGCATACCAGATAATCCTTACCTTAGTTTGAGAAATATCATCACATACAGATTTTTTTGCAGACACTACATTGGTAAAATCTTTTACTTTTGTCAGAAGATTGCCAAACTGCTCTTTTTCCTTGACAGCACAACAAAATAGAGTTTGCTTGTTTCCATTTGAGACTTGATATTCAGTTTGGGGCTTACAGTTGATTGTAAGCTTTGCAGCCTCTGAGTGGAAATAATGAGTACCCGTACGGATGTTGATGTAGTATTCAGGCGGGAAAGTTGTTCCTGGAGATGTACCATCTGTTGAGTAGCCGGTTGAATAGGCGGACTCGGGTGAAGAGAGATTGGTAGCATTGTTGGAGCCATGGTGCTGATGAGGTGTGAGTGGGAACTGGTCAATGATTTCATCATGTGACGAGGTGTCAATGTTTTCACCACACACCCCATCATGGTGGAGAGCCTGCAAAACATGATCACTTTGTGTAAACAATAACAATATAATGAAATTCTTAATAAAGATTCAAATTGAATTGAATAATGTTATTTTATAACTAACACACATAGCTTTACACAGTTATTAAAAATAAATTTCAATATTTTTAACAAGTTAAACTAATTTAAAAACTAGGCGTACACATAAAGTTGAATCGTTTTACTAAAACCAATTTAAAAAAAAAAAAAATCACTTTGGTATAACTTCATAAATCACAGTTAGCGAGATTGATGTTAAAGCGATAGAGCATAATTTCTTATTTATATTGGTTAATATTTTAATTTGGTAATGTTCCCTTAAACTATTTTATTGTATATGTTTTAATATAGCTTTTTTTCAAATCATGATCAAAATTTAGTATTAGAATCTTGTCTGACCTTTTTGTCTAGTCAACGACTAAATTTATGATGTTGGAGCGGGTTGTATTGATAAATCCCTTCTCAAAACCAACACTCCATCATACTGGCTACTGTTTAAAAGTTTCTACCAAAATATTAAGGTTTCATAAACAGTCTTTATAACTACTCGTATCAATAATTTAATTTAACTCATAGCACAGGCTACACAATACACAGATCGCGAAAATAGTTCCTTTACAAAATTAAATACTAGGACCAATAATTTTTTCCAATTTGTTTTTTCATTGCCACTAAAAACTTGTATTTGCCCTTAACAAGACTTTTAATATATTTTGATAGTGTGGTACCTATGTTCCATAAAAATCAGAAATGTGTATTTTGAATAAAAAATGAGTCCAATAAATCTTGTTCAATGTTACTGGTCATGAGAATCAAAAGTAAGCTAATAAACAATTATTCCAAGACCCTTGCCCCCCTCCTTCCTGCTCCCTGTAAGAAAACGCATTTCCAAACCCCCTCCCCTTTTCCTCCCCAGTTACAGTGACTATGGTCACAAACATGGCATTCCTAAACTTTACTTTTTTACTTTAAGTTTAAAGTATACACACTCTCTTAGGCCAAGCCGATGCTTTTAATTTTGACTTACTCAAGGATTTTGATTCATTCATAGATCATAATTCACTTTTATTTGAATTTAAAACTTTCAGACTTTATATTTCTTATATTCTAAGCTTTAAAAAAATCGCCTAAATATTATTTTATCTCCAAGATTTCTTGAACTATTTCAAATCCCTTGCTTTATAATTATGCATACAAGTGACCTGCAGGGACTGAGATTATCTAATACTACAATGAAAAATTAGATGTAATTTCATTTAATTTTCTGGCACTGTGTTATTATTACAGATATTTTAACAACACCCTTTTAACAACTATGATAAACACATTAAAAACATACAAAAATTTCACTATAAAAATTTAGAACTGGTACACAATGTATAATTTTCTCAGTTGTCAAACCTAGTGAAAAAAAAATCAACTTTTTTTCTTGTTCAAATCATAGTGTTTGTGGCAAAACTTAGCGTCAGTTCAGGTGTTTTGAGATTATCAAGCAAATAGCCCCATATGGCATGTATGTACCAATGTCACCAAATAAGCCTAGTATATACTCGTTTGTAACAAAATTACCATTTTTTTAAACTTATATGAAAATAAACCTAATGAAACATTTCTTTTTTTAGAATGCCACCAACTATAGCGCTGTTTTACAAGGGGTTTGTTATTTGAAAATATACTTCACGCCAAAATGGAGGCGAAAGGTACATATCAATAAGAATAGTAACCTCACAATTTAAATTTTAATTCTTTTTTTAAACCATAAAATGTGACTAAACTTATTTTCAACGACGTTTCACGGATAATATTTCAGCTTTTAGATCAAAGTAAATGATTTGAAACACAGATATAGTTTTACCCCAAACAAATAAAGTCAATTTTTAACAAGGTAACCATATAACTTTTTTTTTAATAATTGAGGATTGTTTTTGATTCTTTAGCTGTACAACAACTTAGCTCAGTCGGTTGCATGTATCTTTATTAAGTTAAGGGTATCGGGTTCGATTCCTGGAGTGGCTTAAAAATGTATCATGGGTGAAATGAGGGCTTACCCTTTCATAATAATTAATTAACAGCTGGAAGTTGGATATTGTTTCTGTTCTAGATTTAAGTTAGTTTATAAGTCGCGTGCTGATATAATGAGTACTTTCAGAAATCGCACGACCTCAAATAAATTAAAATAAAATGATTCCATAGAATAGCCCTTCCCATAGGAAATATCTCAAGTTTTTCCCAGTTCGCTTTTACCCATATAGCCCCATTTTAAAACACGTGCATCCTAAATGATTAACTCACGTGATCCTGGTGATGGAATCTTTCATCTTTGTCAACTATGAAAGGGCTGGTACGGAAACTAGGAAGTGACTCCTTGGTCACGGATTTCCTAGTTAACTTCACCTTGCTGCAGCTCACATCATCCTTACTTCTTTGTTGAGGCTGCTGTTTTTTACGTGATCGCACAATGTGAGTTTCCATCCATGACTTAAATTTGAGTCCAAACATTGAGCTTGCACAGATTCTAGCAGGGCAGTATTATTGTCACCACAAAAGGCATTAAAAAAATATTATCCAGGCTATATAATATATTCTTGCAATCAGTCAAGAGAAAATCTGGTCTGAAACAAAAAAAAATGTATTAATACCAATGTCCCAACATCTTTGATGTGTTTCCTAACTGTAGCTGAACAAACAGCAACATTCCACAACTCTTGCAGAAACAAAGGCAACAGAGTATCTTCTATAAAGAAAAAATGAAGCTATAAGTATAATGTATAAGGTTTGTGATTTGGTATTTGGTGTGACCACACAATATTTTTAGTAAGAAAAAGAAAAATAAATCGAGAAATATAAAATAAAGATTCTATGATTAAATTAAGGTATCTATCAACTTAAAGGCATTAATTATATGGATGACAATTACATATTTTTTTAAGTTGGTGATAAATATATAATCTGGAAAATCTGTATTTAGCGTTGCTTATGCAATGACAAAAAAGGCTGAGTTTGTAGTAATTGAAGATGCTTGCGCGATGCCTTAAGGTGATTTTCCAACAGACCGACAAAACAAAAAGTGTGTTGAGGTCAATGAAACTGCAACTAGCCTGGCCCGCTAAATAAACGATTCGTTTATTGTGGAAGCATGCCCACAGGAGTCGGATACTTCCTGGGATGCGTGGACGTCAACGGTGCCTACTT
Source organism: Timema californicum (assembly GCA_902141385.1). Classification (NCBI taxonomy): domain Eukaryota; kingdom Metazoa; phylum Arthropoda; class Insecta; order Phasmatodea; family Timematidae; genus Timema; species Timema californicum. The sequence continues at coordinate 4,113 of CABFOW010008783.1, read as the reverse complement.
CCGCCCCGTGGCGCTACTGTACATCAAACAGCGCTATGAACTATCCGTGGCCTACGTGAGAACCGGATCTGTGAACGGTGGTGGAGTAATATGAGAAGAGTTTTGTGTCAGTGTCCCCGTGGTACGGGCTTGTGAGTGTACGCAGGCTGTGGTAACGACAACGGAGACTTCCGTCCTCTTATAAACGACTTAAAAAATATTTGTTAATTCATAAACCCGGCCGGTAGGTTACACTACTAGCAGATATGTTTTAAAGCTAGCCAACATTTTCACATTTATTCAATTTTATGGAAAATATTTTCACACTTTAATAATATATAAATAAACTATAATTAACTAAATTTGGCATTGCACAAATTCATTTAACTATATTTAAGGTATTATTATGATTAAAATTATGTATTAATGAATATTAGTTTAAAAATTATTTTTCTTTTTAATATTTCTGTAGTGTGTATTAAATGTAGCTGTTTCAAACACTGATTTTTACGCTCGTCTTTTTCCTAAGATAAATGGCGTAAACGCAGAAACATTTCCTAATCTGCTAGCGTATAACCCGACCAGGTAGTAAGACGCTGTTCTAAATACCAAAAAGCTTAACTTTGCTGCAAATAACAGAGACCTTCACGCAAATGTAGGTACATTTTACATACAACTCTGTCCTTTGGAGGAGGGGGTTGTAATCTCATGACATTGTTAGCCCAAATAACATAGAAACTGACGGCGCGAAATCTAACTGGAAATCCTTGGTCAGAGATGAATTTAGTTTACCATCAATTTAAAAGTACCTTCCTATGAAAATTTGATTATATCGGAACTGTCTTAATATTAGACAAGAGGCAAAGTGCTCACGGGTGGTCAATTAACTCTAAAGTATTTTCAAATTTATAAATGTCCCTCCCTGATGGCTTTCTCCTTTTTAAGATATTATCTCGTACCAATTGTAATAAATGGCTGCTCAAGCGAACACAGTTATCGAAAACTTCCCAGCTTTTATCTTACGCTATCTAAATTTGTATATTTTCTGCGAGGGGGACGCACGGTCTAAGGCGTCACTAGATGACCGATGACAGAGTTGGCAGCATATCATGGCACCTGGACACGAGAAGCGAACCCGGTAACCTTGCTTTATTAATAAACTAATACATATTCAGATTATATGCGGGTTCAAACTTCCCAACAGCGTAATTATTATCTACGCACATAATCAGAGCGAGTAGTAAGACGCGGTGATTGAATCACGGTCTACCCATATTCGTCAGTCTAGAGGGTGAGATTTGAACCCAGAACTTCCGTCTACGGGCAAAACAAACATGATCCTGAAACTAGTCACCAGCTAGCTAGCTAACTATACGAGTTGTTTTTCCACAAGAACAAATATAATATTAATTGTCAAATCAAACAGGCTACGTGCAAGTGAGGGTACACTTTGGTTTAATATAATACCCTCGCGACATTAGTGGTGCTCGGCTATGTAAACTAGCGGTGTTTTCCACTCTCCCTCTACGCAATTGTGGGTACACGCACGCTACTTGATTATTACGTAATACTTTCTACGTATTTCAGACAATGTTGTGACTTTATTTCAACTTATCCATAATGTTTGAGACGGAGCTTCTAGGATAGGGGAGAGAGAGAGAAGTTTTTTAAACGTCCCAGGTTTGAATCCTGTGTCAAGCAATTAGCGAAACATTTTTTCGACCGGCTTCGATGAACTCACGAGCTTGAATATTATATAACTGTATTGTGGTCAATTTGGTCGGCGGTTAACAATCTCGGGTCATTACAGGGAGCTTGGGGGCTGGTGTGAAGTAGTACCAAAGGCAGCAAGTGTGCCGCTGTCTATTCTTCGCTCATTAACGACCGGTGAGCGAATTCCTGAGTCTGCGACGAGTGGCTCATTACCAGCAGTGAATGAATGGCAGTCTACAGGTTAATGAGTCTGTAAGGAGCACAGATGTTTAAATTTAACATTTCTTTTACGAGTCACCTAACGACCTTCACGGCTCGGGGGAATTTCCAACAATGAATGGGCAGCGTGAAGTGAGAGAGGGGAGGAGGGTGAGGGAGATTTCAAGTGCTCATGACAGGTAGTCAGAGGAGGGACGTGAAAGGGATGGCTCGGTCCTCGGTCGGCCACTGACACTTGCTAGAGAGGGATCTCAACTAGCACCGCGCGTCCCCACTGCTGCCTGTCAATGCTCGTTCTAGCCCCCCGACCACCATAGCGAGAGGTTCTAATAAACAAATCGATGAATAAAAACTCCAACACCTCTATCCTACGAGTTAATTAATTAACAATAACCAATTAACAATAATTAATTAACAATCATTAATAATTAATCAGAAAGAACCAACATGTTCTGGGGTGGTAGGTGAGAGGTCAGGAGGAGGGGGAAAGTAGGTCAGGGGTTGGGGAAGGAGGCTATTTATAGCAACTAATCAGAAAGTGAAGAGGCGTGGTCACGTGACCAGTTTCGGCCAATTAGCGACGGGGTCAAGTTGAGGCGTAAAGTCCACCGGGCTACTGACAACCTACTGTCTATTTTGTCTTGCTATACATAGTAGAAATTAGTTGTGAAGGTCCAAAATAATTTTTGCTGACATTGTAATGTTATATTTTAACTGGAATCATAAACTTCGTGCGGTTTTGGAATGCATGTGTTAAATCTCCAGCAATTAGTGCTATACTTAAAAACGCTTTTCAACTCCCACTTTAAAAGTTTTATAATTTTACTATAAAAAAAGTTTGACTTTCGCTTATTTATCTAGCACCATCTCTTACATCTCTTAAGGTTATACGCTACTTCAAACAGGTAGTAATATGAGGTGCTAGATAGGTAAATAAGTAGCACCTCATCTTACTACTCGTTTGAAGTAGTGTATAACCATAACGGGTAGTAAAACGCAGTGGTAAATAAACAAATAACCGGAAGTCAAACTTATGGTAAAAAATTGCCGACTACTTTCAGTTAAAAAAAACTTGATATTGCATTAACAAATGAACATTACGTAAAAAAATTCAGCTTCTGGTCAAAATTTTGTAATTTTATTAAAGTATAAACAAATAACATTAAAAAATCCACTTCACATAAAATAAATGGTATGGAACCCCACACGAACTTTCTCGCTCTATTGCCTAAGAATGGCGATATTTACTCAAAACTTGTAATATATGTGAACCTAAATAATATACACTAGCAAACCCAAGCCTAAATTGTACAATACTTATGTAAAACATTTTCTGAGTCCCGATTTTAAATTTATAATTTTATTTTTAAGGACTTAATATCCTCATTTGTATGTTTGGACCTATAAAAAAGATTAATATTGGGTCCACAAGGGTCAAAACTTCATATTAAAATTTTGACTTCCGATCAACATTTTATTAGGTGTTGCACATCTTCAGGTCATCGCATTTATATTAAATTCCTCATTTATAAATTTTGACCAGTAAAAAATGGAAATATTGACTATTGAGTCTAAAATGGAGATAGATCATTGTTGTACAAACGTTTCTTCTAAGAGATTTAAGGAAAATTAACAGAAACTTTTTGAGATACCTATTATTTAATTACTTTATGGCATTGGAGAATTTCGTGTTAAAACTTAAGTAGTATCTCTCCACAACTAAAGCTCACAAAATTTTATAAATATATTGCCAATATCTCAGAAATTATTGGTTTTATAAAAATATATTTCAAGTAAAAGTTTTTTATCTTTAATAGTACTACAATTTTGCAATGATAATTTATTTATTATCTCAAATAATTACGGAGATACGGAAATTTAATCTTCTGTTAAGTACCCTAAAATTCATTTTCATGGGTAAATAAAAATAGTCAATTTATTTATAATTTTAATAAACTCCTAGATACGAATTTTAATCAAAATTGTTAGAGCCGGTTTGAGAAAATCGTCTTTTCTGTTTTCGTTTTTCATTAAATTACTCTTAATTTTAGGGTTAAAAAGGCGGACACAGATGTAATTGCAAAAAACACTTTTTATGGTTTGGGGGGTAGTCGACATCCATCAACATTTTGGGTTAGATTTTTTTTACGGTCGCAATATTTTACCTTTGATGTTTGAAAGTGTGTGTATATATATATATAT
>CABFOW010008782.1:0-16515 GCA_902141385.1 Timema californicum | reverse complement strand
AAACATAATTTTTGCACTCACCATTAATAACATTTTACTATTTTATTATTGTTATGTTATAGGTTTTGATAATATCTATGAACAGTGACGGCTGCTAATCACATTACTTGATGGATGGAACATGTGAAAGTAAGTTTTAGTAACTTTTCTAACTGTCAGTTAAGGTCCTTCCTATGAAAATTGGACTGTAAAGCTCCCTGTCGTGTTTTTTTGTTTTTTTTGTCAATCCAAGGAAACAACCAATGGAATCGTGGATCCTGGGGGCTTTCACCGACAAATGCGATCCTTAATGGGAATCATGAATTGGATTCTTTTTTTGAGAAATTTTTTTTTTCTCAGCAAAACTAATTATAATTTCGTCTTGATTTTTTTAATATATATATATATAATTTGTTCTGAATCTGTTTTAACTGATAACATTTGATTAATTTATTTTCTAAAACCATAATTTCTATGTATTTGATATTTTATATTTGACTTAATAACTTACTTTAAATTAAAGTGTAAATATTTCAATAAAATCACCTAAATACTTTTTAAATATTTAAATATCACTTCCACATCTAAAAATAACGATTTTATAAAGCAGTTTATAATTATTTATTTTATTATTATCTTACTGTGTTAAGGTTTCAAATTTATATCAATTTTCTGGTGGATTAGTTGTGAACTTGCAGATGTTTGATTATTGCCTCTAAGAGGTCGGCTTTTAAAACTGTTGATGAATCCATCTCGTGGTGTAAATTGCTTTAACACATCACTTCACTTAATTATTATTATTATTATTATTATTATTATTATTATTATTATTATTAGCACCACGTCTTACTACCCGTTCCGGTTATACGCACTTAAGCTAACGTGTAATGGTAGGGTGATTGTGAGATGAAATGAAAGACCTACAGTTTAACGTGGGATCCGAACCACGATGGAGGCTTGGCATTCCCTTCACTTAATACATTTTTGCGTGGAGCTTCCATGTTTGACGGACTAGACAATACCTGATAACTAGTGGAGAAATTAAGAACTGGTTCTAACATTTAGCAAATACCCCTCCCCTCTTCCCCCTTATTATTTTCTTCCAGAGCTTGAACTAGTGGCGGCTGATGACAGATGACAGCACTCCCAGCTGCGGATACCGCCCATCAAACAAGAGTATCAGTTTATCTCATCTCGTGTTGCAGTTCTGAAGCTCGTCTGGTCAGCTCATTACACAACTAATGTGATTCCATATTATAGCTTCAGAGCAGTAGGTTGGTCGCGTACACTTTCGAATATTACCGGAAAACTTTAACATTTTTTTTATATGTCTAAAAACCCTCCACCGATTCGTATTCGCAACAGGAATAAATAATGCGCTAAATATGGTCGCTGGGTGGAAAAAAGAAGCTAACCGGAAAGAAACTATTTTTTAGTAAATATATATCTATGTGGAATATCCAAAATTTGATAAACAATATCATTCTTGTTTTAAAGATAACGTATTTTATTTATAAATGTGTTTGTTTTAGAGCTATCATTGAGGCAAATAGCAACGTTATGATTATGGAGTTAGATCCCGTCGTGTGACCACAGTTCGGTACATTTAGTCTTCGTGAACCAGCGCGACGTATATCAGGGAGATAGTTTGATCATTTACTCCGATTTTACTATTCAGTTCTTGACTAAACTTGACATTGCAAATAACAATAACAGATACTATCACAAGGTGTACCTTAAAAATAGTACGTCAACGGTGACACCAAATTTAACTCTTTAAAGTAATAGGCTAATATTTACATATCCTTGTGCGTATAACCCGAACGGGTAGTAAGACGCGGTGCTAATAATAATACATATCCTTCACTGCTCAGGCTCTTAGCTTTTTGCTAGTGTCTATGAAACCATCGTGTATGCCCCCTACCCCCACCCAAATGGTCAGGCAACGGACGAAATTATTGGAATTTAGAATTAAACGCATTTAAGCGGATCCGCAGTCCAGGATTACCTTAAAACGTCACTTCTTTTTAGTACTCGGATAAAAGTTCTCCCCCTCTTTCCCCCCCCCAAAAAAAAATTGCTTCCTGGATCCACCCTACCTTCCACCCGACCAAAATAAACACAGTTAAAAACAGAGATTGAATATCAGTTTCCCAAACATCGGCAAGTTTGTTCCACGGCTATTAAAAATCCTTATTTTTAAAATATGTTTGATAGTACCATAATTTGTACCGGATTTATCACGTGCAGGATCCGCCTTAAGAATGCGACAGTAACTAGACACAGCATCACGTAACACATAACAAGATCAGCGCAGCACCGGAAGTGAGAGCAGCCGCCAAACTCGTATTTAGTAAGAAGTGGAGCAGACGTCTACTGACGCACTCTCACTCGTAGGAACAAGGGAAATATTCGCAGACGTCTACTAACGCACTCTCACTCGTAGGAACTAGGGAAATATTCGCAGACATCTACTGACGCACTCTCAATCGTAGGAACAAGGAAAATATTCGCAGACATCTACTGATGCACTCTCACTCGTAGGAACAAGGGAAATATTCGCAGACGTCTACTGACTCACTCTCACTCGTAGGAACAAGGGAAATATTAGCAGACATCTACTGACACTCTCTCACTCGTAAGGGGAGGGGGAATGCGCATTCTTGTGTACCTATACATCTCTCTGAAAACTAAAACCTGCGCTAATACTAAACTAAGCACGAATTTCATGATAGTTACATGTTTTGTTAATATTTATCGTGATAGTCTCTTATTATTACTATTAGCGCCGCGTCTTACTATCCGTTTGGGTTGTATGCATATGTACTAATTACTCGAATGTGTAAACGATTAGGAAGGTTGAATCTAGATTAAGTGTACACGCATTTGCGTGGAAGGAGGGCGGAAAAACCACCCTCAGTACAGTCTTGAGAGTTGGCCGTTCTCAAAGCGATATGTAGTCGACTTGTCGTGGAAAACGCTCACGCGTGTGAACGAACATTCCCTGGACGCGCAACCAGTACGTGCACGCTCGTGGCCGGTGGTCGGTTGACCTTGAGTCCATCCTCTTGTCACAATGACAAGTCCTGGCTGCTCAGCTGGGATGTACTCGGCCACAGCTGTTGCGAGGCAAACCTAAAAGAACCGACACCCCCGATCATTTGTTCATGCCCCGAAAAACGTTCATCTCAAAAAATGTGTAAGATGAGAAAATTATTTACGGAAAATTGTCCAACTACTGTTAGAGGAACTATGCTGGCGGCCGGGATTCAATCCTCGGTCCCGGCATAGATTTATCTGATTACCAAACCCTTCCTTCACCTCTGACAAGACATCTTGTGAATGTGGGGAATGCCAGGCCTCCACCGTGGTTCGGATCCCACGTTAAACTGTAGGTCCTCCATTTCATCTCACAATCACCCTAACATTACACATTAGCGTAAGTGCGTATAACCCGAACGGGTAGTAAGACGCGGTGCTAAAAAAAAGGCACTTTCTGAACTAAATTAGTATATCGGCACTCGATTAATGAACTAGTATTAAACTTGTACAGGCACAACACTAGGCCCCAGGCCATTAACTCATCACTGTGAAGGGGGAAACTCACATTTCACCAATTATAGATTTTTCAGCCATGATGGCAATCAAACTCGGGACCCTTGGCCCAGTAGACCGACTGAGCTAAGGTGACTTGTTAACTCGCTACCAGTTCGGGATATACGCATCTGTATTAATTACGCTGATGTGTTTGGGAACTAAGAGGAACACCCGTAGTTGCGTGGAGGGGAGAGTGAAAAAAAAATAAGGGGGGAAAAAACACTCAATACACCCTACCGGGATTCGAACCGGCAGCCAGTTTAATGAGAGATTGGCGCTGTGGATCTTTCGAACACCAAAGAGGGTTAAGAGAATTCACTATTATATACATTCACGTATTCATACTTCAAGTCAAGAGATCTACGGCTGTCACTCTAGATAGATATTATCAAAACCTAGGGATAAAAAATAAGAGCACTTATCTGAGGTATAGTTAAATGTTATCAAATTTGACCGTAAAGAGTTGTATTTTCCAAATGGTTCTAAATTTGAAAATGTGACTGTAGTAGCCACCACATTCTAACCAACAAAAAAACAACACCAGAAATAAATATTACTTTTGTATAAAAATAAAAATCCGTCTGCGATTTTATTCAGGGTATCGATTTTTATATGACAAATATATCCATGAATCTTTATTCATCAAAACATATTTTAACTAACTTCATTCCTCAAGGGAGAATGATGCTTTTACATAACGTTATTATGACTTCTATAAACAGAAAACTTATTTTTATTACAACTTATGAGTCACCGAACACACACACACAAAAGCTGCAATACCAGTGAATTGTGAGTTAGCTCATTCTGTTGTACCAATTCAGAACTAAAATAATCAAAGTCGACATATAATGGTCGTGCTTCATGATTATAATTCAATTACCTTAAATAGTTTTAAAAAACTACGTTGGAAAATAGTGTCTGTAGCGTTGTGATAGATTCCCAACTAAATAACTCGTAGAATGAGTTCAAATAAAGTAAAGTGTTTCAACAATGTGAAGAAAAGCTTGCGTTAATCGTGCCCAGACTTTATTTACATCGACTTTGGAGTGTGAGAGAATACCACTGCCATCTGTGAGCCTCCACGCAAACTCTTTGCGATAACCACGTTGTTCAACACGATTGTGGCAATGCCAGTAACAATGAATCTTTAAAGAAAGCTAATTGGTAGTTAATTTCTACATTACTATGTTGTATACAAAACCTTTGGGAAACGAAACAAAAATAAAGTTAATTAATTTGAAGTGGTAATAAATACATTGTTTTCATTCTCAAGTCTATAAGTGAACAACAAAATGTCCCTGTACAATAGGGTGGAATGAAAACAGGGTTTAAATAATAATAAAAAAATTAAGTTTTCTAATAGGGCGCAAAAGTTGCCTTTTATGATCACTTTTAATACTGCAGAATTTTGAAGCTCTATGAAAATGTTTTGAGGTGCCGCACGGTCCTTAAAAAATGAACTTTTAAGTAAAAAAGCCCAAATTTAAAAAAAAGTGTTTGTACTATAATTTTCATTTTAAACACTTTATATAATATTGTTGACAAATATAAAAACATATTTTTATTTAAACCGTTGAAAGTTTTCCAAGAAGATATTTGAGAGCAATATATTTGTAAATATATCATATTTTGGTGATTTTTTATGGAATTTTAATGAATACAGTTATACTATCCAAAACAGATATAAATATTTTACTTGTGGATATATATGTCTTATAAAAGAAACACATTCACTACAGGATAAAATTTGTCGCTCTATATAAGTATATTATATTAAAAATATTCAATAGAATAAGAAAAATTAACTTTTATTGTTAAAAAATAACATTGTCATTTTACTTTATATTGAAATGAACTTTAGTTTCAAATATTGGCATCAATTTCTGCGATTCTATTTTCGTTTTTTAAAAAGCCATCTCTGGTGAGGCCCCACATACAGCCAATGATGATTCAGTAGCTAATTTCACCATCCTTTCATCGGCTTGCGTATGACACGGATAAAAAGGAAAGTCTACTGGTGGGAGGTTGTTATAAACAGTTTTAATTCCTGCTCACTTCTGCGCTTGGTCATTGGTGGCCCTGTTACTTTGATGTCATACCAAGTGATCATATCAATATGGTCTTGAAGTTTATAGCTGGAATAACAAATGTTCTCATTCCTTCTTTGTGTCCCGTCCTGGCTTCAAGTGGTCGACGTAGGCCTAGCTTTCTCACGTGTCTGCGTTCGTCAGATATCAAGCACAGCAGAAGGTTTTCAGATGCTGCAAAGTAATCATTTCTTTGAATGACTGGATCAATTACATTCCGAAGTTGCTCTGGGAGGTAAAGGGAATACTTTATAAGTCTCCATAAGTGCTTTGAGACATGACTACATGATGGTTTCAGATTTATGTTGAACCAAACAGGTGCACTTACTTCAAGAATGTACTCTGCCATTGAATAAAGATTTGCTGTCCCCAGATACAAACGAAGTAGGTGATTTGTCAGCCACCTTGAATGCGCAAGTTTACATGGTTTCCTCATAGATAGATCATAAGAGCACATGACACTAGAGATTGCTTGGCACATTTCCAATCAATATTGTTAGTCTGTGTTCAAGTCCCCCATAGCTTCCAAGAGAGGAAGGCTACTTTCAATTGATGCGAATTCAACTACTGGGAGTTCTTCAGAGCTCTCAAGTTTCTTGCCTATTTAACCACCAAACTCATTCGGTCCTTTTGTCTTTCCATCCAGAAAACAAAAGAGGTTCGGTTCATTTCCATGAAATAGACAAATAGTTAGTTGTAACGGCTTTCCTACTTATTTTTTTTTAGTAAAGAGATGACACCATTTGTAGTTCCAGTATTAGTCACAGTCCCATCACATCCTAAAGTAGTTATGTCTATGGGTCGGTTTTTAACACTATAAAACGACAAATGTTATCCGTAATATCCTTTCCAGTGCTTAGAACGTGGGTCCACATGTCCCAAATATTTCGATCCAGAATCTTCAATAAGTGAGACATGTTCTTCTATAAAGGTTTTTTTTGTAATATTTGCTCCCTATCTTTTCCTCTACTAAAGTTTCGTCTGTTTTTCCGTCAAAATAAATTATTTTGTTAGTTATTATTATTATTATTATTATTATTATTATTATTATTATTAGGGCCGCGTCTTACTACCATTTCGGGTTATACGCACTTACGCTAAAGTGTAATGGTAGGGTGATAGTGAGATGAAATGGAGGACCTACAGTTTAACGTGGGATCCGAACCACGGTGGAGGCCTGGCATTCCCCACATTCACAAGATGTCTTGTCAGAGGTGAAGGAAGGGTTTGGTAACTTTTATTAGTTGTTGTAGTGTTTTCATTATGGCCTTCTATGCAGCTTTTTCGATTCTTTGGCCATTTTCTTCTAATATTCATTCTATAAATTACTTTACTTTTGTCCTCTTCACTAATGAGGCCATTATCCTGAAGAAATGCACTTGCATTTGCTGTAGCAGCTCTATTAGAAAAACAAGTACGATCACATACTGAATTTACAGATGGCAATTTAATGCGCATTTGCGAACTTGGTGTTGCAATTGCAAAGATTTTGAAGCCACAATATCATTTGCTTCTGATTTCATGTCTTCTTCATATTCCGCGTTTGCCTAGTCTGTACTGTTTTTGCCATTGCCATTTTTACTTTACTGTTGCAAGATATAACCAAAAGAGATCAACACTACTGTCCATACAGCGTATAACCCGAACGGTTGGTAGCACCCGGGCTAAATCAATAATAAAAAGTTATAGTGTCTAACAGAAAAAGAAAGACTAGATGAAAAAACAACTAAAATGAGATTGTTTCATATTGTAACTGTAGTTCCACATCATATCATGGAGCTCAGAAAGCCACCGACTGGAATGGAACTTGGGGAGTTCCCCCTCCCTGCCCACTAAGCGGCGCTTGTCACAGCTTGTTCAAGGTCGCACATTACCTCAGCTATGCTACTACTTGTCATGATATTGATGGAACGAACAACATCACAGTTAAATATTAAAGTAAAAATAAATTAGTAAAAACAATTTCAAATATGTAAAAGATGTGCAAAAATCACTCAACTTGTTTGTGGCTCAAAAAAATTATTTGTTTGATTTGATATTTTTGTCAATTGACAACAAGAGTCCAGCGTTTATTTTTATCTTTATTAGAAATTTTTATTCAAAAAAATATGGTCTTCGTATAAAAAAATCATAAATGTATTAAACTTAAACCCGTTTGCGGCACCTCAAAAACTTTTCTGATTGCTTTGATGTTTTAGTAAGTTCATTTATTACAGTATTAAAAGACAAGTTTATATCGCTATTAGACACTTGAATTTAAAAAAAACAATTTTTTCATTTCTCCCTAGTGTACAGTAGTCCCGTGACTTCTTTGGTGCTGACAACTGACAGTCAACATTTAGGTATATACCTAAATTTTGACTGTCAGAAGTGACAGCTGCTATACACATGTTTTTTGCAGATCATATTGTCCGGCGTAGGGATACATAATTTGGTCTGGTAACTTTTCAAAGCCATCAGAAGTCAGCTGTGAAGTGTCGGTCATCACCAAAGACGCTAAGGGGCTACTGTACAAGCAGAGAAGATTTGTTACGAACCGGAGCGGTACTTTAATCTTTGTGCTCCAAGTAAGAATCCCCCGGATACTGTACCAGTGTATGAACTCGACTGTAGGGGTCAAGACTCAAGAATGAACGAACATAGTCTCCGGGTTATCTCAAGACATTCTTGTATCTTGGAGCGCCAGCTTACGAGAGGAAAGACACGAGTAACCAACCAACCAGACGGTTTTATCTCAACAAGACTGTTGGAAGGGTCGGTCACGCACTTTGACTAAGCAACTATTTTTAAGGGGGGGTGTTAGTTACGTGGAAGAGCATTGAAACCCGTTGACAGACTTTTTATTTTTAGAAATCCCACTTCTTTTTTTAAAGAAAGGGTTTGATATTTTTTTAAATATGTTCAATGCGTTCCTGAACAAGTTTTTTTTAGCACTGCGTCTTACTAACCGTCCGGGTTATAAACCTATATACTAGTTACATTAATGTGTTAAGAGATTATGAAGGTTTAGTTTAGATTAGGTGTACCCACATTTGTGTGAAGGAATAGTGGTGCACCAGTTAGAAAAGAAGAAAAAACAGCAGCAGTACAGTCCAATGTTTGTAGGAAGGGCCCTATTTGACAGCTAAGAAATTCACTAGCGCTATTTCCACATGTTCATACATAAAGTTATGTGAGCGGCAACTATCACTTTTGAAGGATATTATCTATACCTATCAAATAACAGTAATCCGCTTCGATGGACGCATGGTCTAAGGCGTTACTCTCGCAGTAGACTAGACAGCCAATGACGAGGAGATCTAGGTTCGAATCTCAGTCATGTTTAGTGGGGGTGGTTTTTCCAATATGGTTATCCTCTCCCTCCATGCAAATGCGGATAAGCTTCCCCTTTAAATATAAGCTTTCTTGTCCCTAAAACCATAGCGTAATTAGTACATACGTGGGTGCTAAAAAAAATTATTTTTTTTAGCAATTTAGGCTACAAATAAAATTGAACTATACACCCGGCAGGAATTCGAACCCCGACCTACCAGTAAGCGATGAACCAAACTAAATGAGACTGGCATTAATTCAGCGATGAAACGTAAGTTCACCCTTTCACATTGATACATTAACGAACGGGACTAGATGTTGTGCTTGTCCCAAGTCATAAGTTACTACTTAGCACCGCGTCTTACTACCCGTTCGGGTTAGTTTAACGTGGGATCCTGAACCACGGTGGAGACCTGGCATTCCCCACATTCACAAGATGTATTGTCAGAGGTGAAGGAAGGGTTTGGTAATCAGATAAACCTATACCAGGAACGAGGATTGAACCCCGGACCCCCAGCACAGAAGTCCGACACCTTACCCCTAGACCACCAGGTCATCATAAGTTAGAATTAGATTATAAGGTATATTATGAAGCTGCGACAAGCCTAGCAAGCCAAGCCGGCGGTGGAAAATAATATATGGCTTGAATAAAAAATTGACCCAAGTCACAGTGGGTGTAGAAAAAATGCATTCAGCGCGTTCACCGATGAGGATGATTCCTCAGTTGTCATTCCTCGAACGGCCAGCAGAAATAACCTATGACCTCACTCTCCTTTGAAACGGGGGCATGTGTAACGTCCAACGGGCCAACTGTTCGATATGGATATTATCCCTCTGTTTATTCCTCGGAACCACTTATCCTCGATCTTAAGTAGCAGCTATTAATTAATACAAGTACAGTCTGTCCTCACACAAAGTAGACCTCGAGACACTTCAAATATCACGAACGATGGATACGTGAGATTACACAATGAATCCTCCACGACCACGACTGCGTCACACAACAGATTTGTACCTTGAATTTCTTACGAATGAACATTTAGAACATATTTAAAAAATACAATTTAGTGTGTTGTGCTCAACACTGATAACATTTTATTATATTACCAGTATTTTCCCCTCATCGTTCTGTTTCTTTAAACCTAGTCTGTACTTGCCTGTCGCCTATAAGGGTAGGTGTATCGTATTAATGTATCTAGAGTGTAGAAGGCTTATTTACCGATCCAGGGAGAAGGGTCTGTATTAATGTATCCAGAGTGTACCATGGAGAAGGGTCTGTATTAATGTGTCCAGAGTGTACCATGGAGAAGGGTCTGTATTAATGTGTCCCAGAGTGTACAAAGCTTGTTTACCGAGCCAGGGGGAAGGGTCTGTATTAATGTGTCCCAGAGTGTACAAGGCTTGTTTACCGAGCCAGGGAGAAGGGTCTGTATTAATGTGCCCCAGAGCGTACAAGGATTGTTTATCGAGCCAGGGAGAAAGGTCTGTATCAACGTGTCCCAGAGCGTACAAGGCTTGTTTACCGAGCCAGGGAGAAGGGTCTGTATTAATGTGTCTCAGAGCGTACAAGCCAGGGAGAAAGGTCTGTATTAATGTGCCCCAGAGCGTACAAGGATTGTTTATCGAGCCAGGGGGAAGGGTCTGTATTAATGTGTCCCAGAGCGTACAAGGCTTGTTTATCGAGCTAGGGAGAAGGGTCTGTATTAATGTGTCTCAGAGCGTACAAGCCAGGGAGAAGGGTTTGTATTAATGTGTCTCAGAGCGTACAAGCCAGGGAGAAAGGTCTGTATCAACGTGGCCCAGAGCGTACAAGGCTTGTTTATCGAGCCAGTGGAGAAGGGTCTGTATTAATGTGTCTCAGAGCGTACAAGGCTTGTTTACCGAGCCAGGGAGAAGGGTCTGTATTAATGTGTCCCAGAGTGTACAAGGCTTGTTTACCGACCAAATAATGAATGCACGGGACGCACGCAGCGGCCGGGTCAATTACAAGAGTTGCCCCCCATCTAGCAGGACAAGTTGTCACTTGCAGACAGATGCGTGCGACCAGGGACGAGTCCCACCGACACTGGACAAGGGCCACGCCCACTTGGGACAAGCAGACACAAATAACACCACCAGAATAATTTGTACTTTCCCCTCCGAGCGATAAAATCGGTGGTAAGAAATGAGCGAGATTCGAATAAAACTATGATAAAATATATCCTAAACAATCGGTGAGATAATAAATAACTCTTATTACTTTGTAGAAGGTGACCTGGCGGTCTAGAGGTAAGGTGTCAGACTACTATGCTGGGGAGTCCGGGGTTCAATCCTCGGTCCCGGCACAGATTTATATGATTACCAAACCCTTCCTTCACCTCTGACAAGACATCTTGTGAATGTGGGGAATGCCAGGCCTCCACCGTGGTTCGGATCTCACGTTAAACTGTAGGTCCTCCATTTCATCTCACAGTCACCTTACCATTAAACATTAGCGTAAGTGCGTATAGCCCGAACGGGTAGTAAGACGCGGTGCTAGTAATAATAATAATTTTAAATGCCAAGGTCATCCAAAATGTCATTGACTAGTAGATTGGGGGTTGAATTGTGGTCATATATATTGAGGGTAGTCTTACATAAAAAACACATTATTCCCACTCTCCCTCCACGCAAATGCGGCTACACTTTCTCTTAATAATACCTTCCTCAACATTGACACATTAACTTAATTACAGCGCGTGCGTATATCTCCTGATTAGCAAATTGAACCCGGAGAAGAAGAAACCAGTGAGATGTTTCATATCGTAGAGCATCGGTTTGTGAAGCTAAGACATGAACCCTGAGGAAAGCTTCGAGATGTGGTACTGGAGGAGAATAGATAGGATAAAGTGGACAGATCCGCGTGACTACTCCCAATATGATCATCGCTGATGGAACTGCGGCTCTGATGGAGAAAGAATTTATCTTAGCTCTCCCTTACAGTTAACTGTTGCCAAATCTCCTCGCTTTCAGTTACGTGTGAAAGTGGCGGGCTGGGGTAAGAAGGAGCTACTGGCAACATCGACCAACCAGCGTTGCGAAACTTGTCTTATATTTGTGGGGGGATCGACCACACTAAGACTAGAGAATAGCAACGCTGTTTCTCAACAGTAACCATGCAGTTCCCTCGGCAATGATATCCAGTGAAATGAACTTATACGAAGAGTCAATGAAAAGAAAACAAACCATTCTGCAGGCGATCACACGAAGATAAGACCAACTGGATGGGTCACGTTATGATAGTTAATATCGTACTGAGTGACGTCATAAAAGGAAACATGGAAAGTTTAGGAAACATGGAAAGTTAATTAAAAGGGGGGGGGGTTGAGAAGACCACGAATGTATTTCATCTATGACCAAAACAAGATGGAGTTTCAGGATATAAAAAAAAGGAAACTTCTTACAAAACATACCTTTTTTTTACATCCATTACAGTTTCCAGCCTGTGGTCAGTATTTTATTCAAGACATATATTTTCCACTACCGGCTTGCTAGACCCGTCGTAACTTCATATACCTTATAACATAACACAACATCCAGTCCCCAGCCGTTAATTTATAACTACTATTATTATTATTAGCACCATGTCTTACTACCCGTTCGGGTTATACGCACTTACACTAATGTGTAATGGTAGGGTGATTGTGAGATGAAATGGAGGACCTACAGTTTAACGTGGAATCCGAACCACGGTGGAGGCCTGGCATTTCTCACATTCACAAGATGTCTTGTCAGACGTGAAGGAAGGGTTTGGTAATCAGATAAATCTGTGCCGGGACCAAGGATTTAACCCCGGCCACCACCACAGAAGTCTGACACCTTACCCCTAGACCACCAGGTCACCAATTTATAACTGTGAAAGGGTAAACCCATATTTTCATCGATAATTCTTCATCCACGCCGGAAATCGAACCCGGGACCCTTAGCTCCGTGGACAGACACGCTACCAACTGGGCTAAGGTGTCGGTCCCTAATTAAACATAACGTAGGATCCAATCTGGACACGATAACGTACCTGTCGTAAGAAACAACACTTTATAAACATTAACTCGCTTAAATAGGGGTTATAAGACCCCGAAACGGAGAACATCTTACAACGCCCTCTTTCTGAAACCTCTCAGCAGACATGCTTTGTCCCCGTGTGAGTTCATAAAAGTGCTCGCGTGTTAACTTGACTCGGACAGACCAGACAATGGCTAGAAGAGTATCCGTCGTCATCCATCTCCTATAGCGGTTCATTGCCTCCAAACACACAATGCCCATTCAGCTATTATGACACATCACACATTTTATTTAAAAGCTACGTCCCGTCCCGCGAGCAACAATTCGTTAAACAATGACTTCCAATAATATTGGACGGTTTATCCCCAAGACATTCTTTTGTCGCTTCGGAACATAATGTTCTTGGTCAACAGTGAACTACGGCGCTAAACTCGGAATATTGTTTTGTTGGTTTTTCGTTTAATTTATTTGAGGTATTTAAGATGGACTTTATGAACGAACTGATTATATCGGTACACGACTTAAAAAACTAACTCTAAAACAGACACAACATCCAGTCCCCCACCCACTATTTCATTACTATTAAAGCGAAAACCCACATTTTACCAATGATCTTTTTTTTTCGGGAATGCCGGGAGTAGAACCCTGGAGGGTATATGAAAATACCTTTCCTGACAAAATTTGTAAGCCTTTTCACTCTTACTAATAGAAATTAACGTGTGCTGATATAATCAGTCGGTTCATAAAATGCACGTTAAGCAACTCAAATGAATAAAAAGTAGTAAGCTTAGATGTTCTTTTCACCAGAGCAGGCAGTGAGACCCTTAGCGGGGGGGAGACGATTGAAAGGAACTGAAATCCACATTACGTGAGGCATCTATGACTGATTTTACATTTTTTAAATAAATATGCTACAAAGTAAAGGAGAATATGCCAGCATTAAGGTTTTTTTAAAGCTTTTTTTCTGAAATGTGTTAAGATTTTAATTACGCCACAGTAATAACGTGAAAATTAAAGAAGCACTCTAGAAAGATTCTTGTTTACCTAGATCTGCTTACTATTTACTCGACATGGATTCCCTAAAGGGAAATAAAGAGGAACTCACCTTTGCTCTTGGTAGCGGAAGATGTCCCACCAAATCCGGGCAGCTTCCTCCACCCCTTCCTGGACCAGAACCCTTGAGACTTTGGACTGCCCGGGGTCTGGACTTGATGGGGCTGCTTGCCGAGCAAGGGCGAATATCCCCCACTCGACGTGGTGTAGACACTCCCGCCGGACACCGGGGTCACCGACCGGGGGAGACTGGACCTCCCTCGAGCGATCGCCGGAAACCTCATGAGGCTCGCCGCACTCTGGTAGCTCGTCGACGATCCTCCACTGAACCCGCTGTCGTGGTCCCCCGAGGGAAGGAGACAGCAACTAGCGGGGGACAGGAGCTCGTCCGTCGGACCCACCGCCTGCAGGTCCTCCAGGAGCGTCCGGTCTACGGCGGCGCGTGACGGCACCTCCACCCGACTTTCCCACATCGTCATCGTCGTCATCCGGAGGTGACGGCGGTGGCATGAGGAACGCCTCCGTCGTCAGCTTGAGCTGTTCGAGGACGCGGCGGTGCGTCGAGTGCACTTGCCTCACCTCCTCCTGAAGGACGCTTTGAGGTAGAGACACGACGGACTGATTCACTTCTTTTTGGGCGGACATCGAGCAGATCGCGGATACGTCGTTGATCTCTTCGTAAATGTTCTCCTCTGTCCCGTAGCGGGTAACGTACGAGTGTCTGTGGTTCCTGTCGTTCGCGTGCCTACCCTTGCGGGCGCCGGTACGAGACCGCGATGGACCCGGGTCATAGTAAGCGTAAGAGTAGTCGTGAGGGGCGTAGTCCTCCGGGTCCTTGCGGCGAATCGTGGGGCGACCCGAGACTTCTCTGTGTACGGTCACGGGCACGAGCAGTTTGGACGAGGAAGGCACGGGAGGGTGATGCTCGACGAAGGCGTCGTTGTAGAACTGCGCCGTGCCATCGAGGGCCTCGAACCGCCGGCGCAGCTCGGGTGTGACGACGGCCGCCGCGGCACCGTCAGGACGGACGAAGTAGGCCTGGTCCGGGGGCGGGCAGCAGCCGCAGTCGTCGTCGGAGTGAAAGCCCCTGTTGATACCGTGTTCCTGGGGGCGGGTAGGGCGGAGGCGGGGGGAATTGCAAGAAGGGGCGTCGCGGGGGCGTCTGTAGAGGCGGACTGCCGTACCTCGCTGAGTACATGGACTCGTCCATCATAGCGTCCAGACGCTCCATGCTGCATTGTGCAGCTCACTCGTCACCGCCTGCGGACAAACAACTGTTATATAGTGAAACTATGGTTCATTGTCTGTGGTTCCAGTGGCACACCAAGAAATATTATTAGGGAGGAGCATATTATCACGTACCGAAGCTATTATTTCCTATTTCTGTACTTTATCCCAAATGGGGAATTTTAAGGGCGCTTTCAGTGTGTATGAAGAGAAATCTTTTGTACCGACGGTGGCCGCGTGGGTCTAACGTGCTAATCTCGTGTTGGACTAGAATGCCGAAGACGGGGGAGATCGGGGTTCAATCCTGGTCAGGTGCATTGAGGTTTGTTTGCCAAAATGGTTTTCCACTAGGCCTCCACGCAAATGCGGGCGCGTTTTCTGCAAATTAAGCCTTCATAACCCCTAACCTATTAACGTAATTAGCACATAGGCTGATTCTGGGTTATAGAGTGGGACGGTTGTCTAGAATATATTGTCTAGGAATCGTAGAGTTCTGGTTGTAGATACAGTAGCCCCATGGTCTTCTTTGGTGCTGACTGACAGCTCACAGCTGACAGCTAAAAGCTTTGAAAAGTTACCAGACCAAATTATGTTTCCCTACGCCAAACCATATGATCTGCAAAAGCATGTGTTTAGCATCTGTCACTACTCACGGTCAAAATTTAGGTATATTCCAAAATTTTGACTGTCATAAGTCAGCTGTGAACTGTCAGTCAGCACCAAAGAAGCCATGGGGCTACTGTACATACTGTATTTAAATTCTGAACGGGAAAGTGGAAAATTTGGATAGGCCGTTTGGAGGCAGGTTGTAGGCGTAAATGATACCATGAGAGGAATCCTCGCTATTTAGACCTTGTGGTTCGTACACTCTATTCGCCTTGACAGATTACACCATACCCCTATACTCCATTCACGGTAGGGATTACTCTTTAAAAGGTCTTTTTTCCTACCAATATCCCACTATATAATAGATTTCTGGTAGGGAAAAAGGCCTTTCAGAGAACAATTCTTATGGTGAACAGACTCTACCTTATAAGCTACTCCATGGTGGAACTATGAAAAGGCACGCTTGGAATTTCCGGGGTAAACGAAGGGGTACGCGGGGTTTAGTTGCTTTTAAAATATAATCTCAGATTTTATAAATTATAATTAATATTAAAATTTTCCGGGAAATTTTGATTAGGAACATTTTACGCGATGGCGGCTTGCAGTTGAATTGTGGAGGGGGCACAGAGAG
>CABFOW010008781.1:0-16520 GCA_902141385.1 Timema californicum | reverse complement strand
TATTCTCTGGGTATGCTAGTTCTGTGCCGCATACCCATAATAATATGGACTAGTTGTTTGTTTAATCCAATGCTGTATGTGCGAACTGTTTAAACACAGATATTTAAATTGTTAATAAATATACATATCATGAATTATTAATTTTAAAACTAATATTGGTTCATATTCCAAGAATACTGTGCTTAATATATTTTCTTATAATTTACTTAATCATTGGCGCACCCAGCCATTTACTTTGAGGGGAGCGCATTCAATCAAGACTTTAGCAAGAATTACATAATATTGCTGGAGAGAGCGGGTTTGGGGTGGGACAGCCTCCTAAGGCGTTAAGGCTGAGAATATTTATGAATATCAAATGCTTTTATAAATCATTAGGAGTAGTTTTATAGTAAACAAGATATTTAAATAATACAAATTGTATCGAAGCTATTATTTGTATGTTTTTTTCAAGTGTTAATTTTGTGTGTAACGGTAAACATTTTGAATATTAGGCTTAAGTACGAAGCCTGGTCTTAAAATGTAGCCATTACATCCTACAAATCCTCAATGCTAAATAGTTTAGTTATACTTAATATTATTTAAATTTATATTAACATTATTTGTGACGTTAGGGAAAGAGGGGGGAGGAAGGGTCAAATACTCTGTTTGCCCCTCTCCCCCTTGGGTGAACCTCTGTTTACAGCAAAATATATGTATTAATATCTTAGCGGTAAGCCAATGACGTAGCGATAGAGTATTAATAGTCCGAGATAATCTCCCCTATGTTAGTCAGAGTTTACGCATCTAGATAGCTTCTGGAGCATAAATTCGCAAGTTGAGAGACTCATTTGTTTTCAAGCAGCATTGTGAGATAAGTTGGCTTTAAGAAATAGTCTTAATTGCAACGTGAGTTAGACAATCCATCTGAATCCCTCTTACCAAAATCTGATGGACGCTTGATCGATGTATCACTTCATTTTACTCTTATTATGATTGTTTGCTTTGAATATTGCTAACTGTGTGCTTTCAATTACACTAGGCTAATCGAATATGCTCTGTCTCTCTTATGCATTCAGAAATGTGTCTAGGGGTCTAGTGGTCATAGTTTATTGCTATGGACCCAGAGGTCCCGGGTTTGATTCCCGGTGCGTCCAGATTATCTGGGAAGCAGTGGGTCTGGAACGGGCTATATTCAGCCTAGGGTGGATAAATAAGGAGCTACTGGAATAAAGTAATAGGAGCTCCGGTATAGAAAGCTGAGCTTAATGCCTGGAGTCATCGTTGTGCTGACCCCATGACACCCTCTATCCGCAATAGTTGGCACTAATTCATCAAACCGTTTGGTAGGCACTCAGTAGGTATAGCCTGAATGAGGGCTGACACCATGGAGTTAATTTTATTACATTTTGGGTGGATGGTAATCATCGGTATGGATAAATAAAAGAATAGGGAATATGAGAGTAAGGGGAGGGGGGGGCTTAAAATTTTCTAAGATATCATACGGTTAAAGGTAAATAATAAATGTTCAAGAACCACTGTTCTATAGGGACACATATTCAAATATTTCCCTTGAAATATTCCCTTGACGTTCTTAGACACCAGTGGTTGAGGGTCCTCAGCCTCCAAATCTCCGTTGCAACTTTTAGAGTACAGCATACCTATTACTTTTTCTCAGAATACGCCACTGCTCAACAGACCCTCAACCACCAACATCTGAAGCTGACACAAGGAAACAAGAAACATTGATCTCTTTGACCTCTGTACCGGTATCTAAACCACAAATGTCCTCTCCAGTAGACCCGATACCATTCCCTAAAAGAAGAGAAAATCAAAATAGGAAAAATAAAGGGCACAAATCTCAACTCACATCAAATAAATTATTTAAGAATAGGCTTATGAAGAAAGAACAAAATAAATATGCAATTGGTCAAGCTAGGATATCGTTGTTAAAATTCTAAAATCAGTAGCCCAATAATTATGTATTTGCCAAGGAAAAAATTAGAAATATCAAAGTAAAAAGAGTTGCAAAGAGTGTTGGCATGAAGCTTGTTCTATTTATAAAAGATAGAGTGAATTTAAGTGTGAATGTTTTTAAATAATTTTAAATAACGTTTAAAAATGTTTCTCAAATAGTTTTAAGTCAAGAAAATGGAATGATAATGTTTTATTTATAAAAATAACTAAAATAGTTTACTAAAATTTATTTTAAACAACAGCTGTTGTTAGCTATGTTTAAAATCATTAATAATGAATTTTTATATATTGTAAGGATTTATAATGTAAAAGACTATATTATAAATGAATTTTCATAATGTCTTATGATGCACAATTGTATCCCTTAACAAACGCACTCTTACCCCACTCATGAGAAAAAAAGTATCATTTTGTTAAATTTTATCATTTGTTAAAAATTATTTAAAGTTATTACTTGAATGAAAATAAAATTAAGAAAGTTATCCCAAAAATTGGCATAATTTTATAAATATTTCACCAATTTACTCTACTGTACTACATTATTTTCAACAAGAACTAAAAAAAATTTTTTTAGAAAAATGTATTACCACCCGTTTGGATTATAAGCATATGTACTAATTACTCTTGTGGTTTTAGAAATGAGAAGGGTTATATTTATAGGAAGTGTGCCCGAATTTTCCTGGAGATATAGTAGAAAACAAATTTGGAGAAAACTTCTCAGTACACCCGACCGAGATTCAAACGTCGGTCTCCTTGTCATCGGCAATCTTGAAAGTTATGACAACTGAAGATCACTACAAATAGTTCTTACTCTTGATATTTTCTTTGATTTTTGAAAGGCCTGTTGTCTTTAATAAATTGAGTCCTTCTGCATGTCTTAATAAAAGCTCTCTCTTTTACTTTCTCATATCAAGAGAAAATATTGTAATCGTGAAAAAATCGATCATGGTATTTTGATGAATCTCTACGTTTTAAGTGAACCCAATACCAAAAATTTATGTCTGTCTCTTTATCTGTCCGTCTGCCTAACACTGGCCACGAATCCAAAATGGTTGGATGGATTTTGTTCAAAATTATATTTATATTTTTATAGTGACATTCATCAGAATATTTTTTATCCATATCCTAGGCCTATATTAAGGGTAGTTGACTAGCGAGTAATTTTTTTAATTCTAAATCTTTCTTAAATGGCTTTAAATTTTTGTTTGAAATACCTATCTAGGATTTGTTGAAATGACACAAAGCATTGTATTATCGTTTTCAAGTCAAAAATTCGTTGAGTCATTTAATGATGGGAAATTTTTGAAAAATTGAAATATTTCAAAAGTGGCTCAAACTATTTGATTTAAAATATATATCTGGGGATTTTGCGGTATGATAAATAGCAATGTGTACTTTTTTATGGTGTAAAAATTCGTTAGTGGGTAGTTTATTGATTAATGATTTTTCAAAGACTTTAAATATTTTTAAAATAGCTCTAAAGATTTGGTTCGAAATAATTATATTGGGAGTTTCAAATAGCCAAAGCTCTTATCTCTGGATTTTAAGGAGGACTACGCCATCTAGATATCGTGTTCTGAAAATTGAAAATTGAAACCTGATCATAGGAATCGTACCCTGGACCTTTGGCTTAGAATGCCAATGTTCTAACCACTGAGCTATCCAGGAATCGTCCCACTAGACACCTTCGACTAGGTATTTGGTTTTATTCTGCCACTTGTACAATTATTATAATTGTAAGGGATTGCGTATTTAAGAATAAAATAGCAAGAACTATTATTTATGCTTTTTAGTGAGGATTACTCCATCTAGATATCATAATCTGAAAATTGAAAAATAACACCTGGACATGGGAATTGAGCCCGGGGATCTTTGGCTTAGTACGTCAATGTTCTACCACTGAGCTATCCAGGGTTAATTTCGTCCACAGGGTCATTATTCACTCATATTTTAAGGCAGAGTCTATGATGGACGTGTTAGAAATCGTTGGCTACAAATGTGTGATTTTTTGTATTAAGATCACGATTCCTGGTTATCTCAGTGGTAAGAGCATTTGCGTACTAAGTCAAAGGTCTCAGTTTCAATTCCCGTGTCCATATCAGTTTTCAATTCTCAGTATATTGGTAGTGTTGTGTACATGACAAATAAAACTATGTCAGTTTTTTTGGGGTAAAATTTCTTTAAAAGTAGTTTATAGATGACTAATTTTTGGAAAAAAAATATTAAGGGTTCCAACGATTTTGTCAGAATTTATATTTTGTAGGATCATTAATAATAAATATTCATGTCTTTAAAATAAATTAAGTAGTAAGTAGTTTACCAATGGCATATAATATAATATTTGAAATTATTTAAAATTGGTCTTGAAGATTGGGTTAAAATGGATTTATAATAGTAATGTTTCATGTTAAATAAGAATAATTTAAATATTTATTAAATTAAAATCAATTTTTAGTTTAGCTTACTAATGCCAAATTTGTAAAATTTGATATCTGTTTAAAATGATCACACAATTTTGATTAAATATTATTCATCTATTGTAATTCAAAATATGCTGTCCTTCCTTTATTTGGGGGGGGGGGCGGTAAGTGGTTGAGCCTTATTTCTATCCAATAAAATATTCTTACTAGCTTTAAATTATAATACACAATATTAGAAAGTTTGACTAATTATGTCAAAGCAATTATTAAATAGTGAAACTTCATCTTCATCTTTTTTCCTTATTTGAGGTTATTTATCAGTAGAATTTTTGGACTATGTGATCTTCTTATTAGCATTCAATTGTTGAATTTATATTAAAAATAGGTTCATACGTTTAAACATACAAATACTGTGTTTCAGTGTTGCTGGACATTGCTATTCAGACTTTCCATCTATTCACTTTTACTCAGGCTCCAAACACGCTGTGACCATATTGACTGAAGGTCTCCGTAGATGAACTGGTGGCACTCAACTCTCACATCAGAGTCACGGTGAGTTCTATAAGAAACTGACTGAAGGTCTGTGTAGAGAACTGGTAGCACTCAACTCTCACATCAGAATCACGGTGAGTTCTATAAGAAACTGACTGAAGGTCTGTGTAGAGAACTGGTGGCACTCAACTCTCACATCAGAATTCACGGTGAGTTCTATAAGAAACTGACTGAAGGTCTGTGTAGAGAACTGGTTCAACTCAACTCTCACATCAGAATCACGGTGAGTTCTATAAGAGACTGACTGAAGGTCTGTGTATAGAACTGGTACAACTCAACTCTCACATCAGAGTCACGGTGAGTTCTATAAGTGACTGACTGAAGCTATGTGTAGAGAACTGGCCCAACTCAACTCTCACATCATAGACACGGTGAATGAAACTTATAGGTAGCAGTTTGGATTTTAAAATGTTCACCTCTATGTTGGGAAAAGTAATATAATATATCATAACTATTTTGTTAGTGATCAGAGCTACGTTAAGTATCTTACTTAAAATAAATAAAAAATTAATTCAATTAACTTATTTATTTGTTAGTCAAAAACTATTTAATTACCAAGAACTGGTCATTGTATCATTTGAAAACACATTTTAATTTCAATAACTTTTTGGATTATAAATTAAGGGAAATGTAATTTGCACCTTATTTATGTTGATATGTCCACAGAGTATAAGTCCTGGAGTTGTTGATACCGAGATATTTGAGGTAATAAACCCCGTGAATGGAAAAGAAAAAAAAGAGCAATTGCTTCAAAACAATCCATTTTTGAATTCAAAAGATATCTCTGATGCTGTGCTTTATACACTTGGAACTCCTCCTCATGTTCAGGTAATTGGCCCAACATTAATCATAATACAATTATATCTTCGTTGTTGTAATTCTTAGTAAAATGTAATTAATATTTAAAGGAAAGTGTGTGTCATCAAGAGATATTTATTGTGTGTTCTAATAATCTAGTCAGATTTTTACGATCCACATTAGTTAACATATCAATATATCAAGATTCAAATAAAACCTTAAATCCACGTTAGTACTTTTGCAATTAAAAAATGAAAAGTCTATTTAAGAAAAATATCAGGTCCAAATTATTTGGTCAGCCGTGAACCATAGTCTCCAGGAACTAATTAAGGAATGTTGTTTGCTCGCCTAGATCTGTATACCTTGATTAGTATAAAACTATTTATTAATGAATCAAATAGCCAAAGCTATAAATTATGATTGAGTGAGGATTACTACATTTAGACATCATATTCGGAAATTGAAAAATGACACCTGGACACAGGAATTGAACCTGGAAACTTTGGCTTAGTACGCCAATGCTCTAACCATTGATCTAACCAGGAATAGTTATCTGCCTAGGGTCATTTTTCACTCATAGTTTAAGGCAGAGTCTATGATGGACGTGTGGAAATCATTGGCTACAAATGTGTGATTTATTAATATCACGATCTATCAGATAACGCAGCCACCTTCGACTCAGTAGTTGGCTTATTTCTGCCATTTGTACAATTATTATAATTGTAAGGGATTGTATATAATGGTTCACTTAACGCTACAGAAGATAACAACTGAATGTAGATAAAATTGCTTCTAGCTACATTTTAGAAAACTTTTTTTTAAATTTGAAAGTAAATAGTTATATAGTATATACTAGCTAAAAAAGTCTTTAAATAAAATTATTTATTTTTAAAAAGTTTGTTAGTAGATAGTGGGGAAATAATATAATATAAGATCAGCCATTTAAAAGATAATTAACTAAATCATAAAACAAATTAAAAAATAAAGGTTAACCAGACAATATGGTAAGTATTGACAAATGNTTATATAGTATAGATTGTAAATGTTATGTTTAAAAGGTTTCATTCTTGTTTTACTTAAGTTTTAGATACTGTTAAAAGAAAAAAGAATATAAAACACTTTAATAATATTCATTAATACATAGTAAGAGTATTTGATATTTGAAAATGTTCTTTATATTCAAGTTTAATGCGTTGTATATTTTAAATTATAAAATATATATTCATATCTCTCACGTCATTTAAAATTAAATAAATGATACTTAATAATAATATTTAGCACCACGGCTTAATACCAGTTAGTGTTATACGCTTAGGTATGAAATAAATAATAATAATAAGATGAAATATTAATTTTGTCTCATTGAATAATTATTTTTAAAATATGTAAGGTATTAGCAAATAGGTTATTAGATATTATTTTATTTTAAAACAATATAAATATTTTTTTAAGAGACGATTAAAATATTATGAAAATATTTAAAATAAAAATTATAAAATATACAAGATATTCTTCATGGTATTTTTCAAAAGATACGTTTGGGGTTCACGTAAATAATTAGAGAATTACAAACCACATTATTCAAATGCTATCTTATATTTCACTTAAAAAAATATTTCCATGCAATTCATTATTTTATTTTGTTTATGTCTGATTCCAGGTTCATGAAATTATAATTAGACCTGTTGGGGAAAAGTTCTAATTCAATATTATTGGTGATAAAATACTTATTAAATAATGCATGATATATAATATACAATAATTAATTCAGAATTGAAATGTATTTTAAAACAAATAAAGATATGGATGATAATTTAAAACTTATACATTTTAATACTATCATGTTTAAATTTATAATAAAACTAATATTTAGGCCTGTAAACGCCAGGTTGATCATAATATTAACCAATCTAACAAAAACAAATCTTAAATTGTTAAGTGTTTGGAAGTTTGGGCTTTTTTTTATAGAAAAATATATCTATATTAGTTACTACGCAAGAATGAATAAAGTGAGATTGAAATAATTTAGTTATATTCTTATAAAATGAATTATAAAATGTTATAAGCAAAGGCCACGTATGATAATTGACTATATCTGAAAAGGGGTTCGTTTGGATAACCCCAACCATGCCCATGGTTTGATCACGTAATTGATTAGTATTAATTTAGAACGCTATTCTAACTGAGAACTGACTATTTCTCAAAATAAAGAAAAATCCGGGGTCTATAGTTGCCAAAATGATTCTTGGTAAGAAATATACAGTCCTTTCTAGCACCCCGTTTAAAAACTCTCCAAGGATTTCTTTTATATCTTCCTAAGAGTCCGTTTTCTGCTCCAAACAGCACGATGCTCCAAATGTAGCATTTCGTCAGCTTCTTCCCCAAACTCAACTTGCCAGTCAGTAGTAACCTATTCTTGTTGAACGCTTCCTTGGACATGGCGATCCTTGAACTAGTTTCCTTTGGTACGATAGGCATCCATTGTCAGTACACTTCCCCGATACTTGAACTACTTTATGTTTCCCAATTAATGGTTTTCAATTTTAATTTTCAGAGAATCTTAAATTTTTAAAAATTACCATCAATTTTGACTTAACTCACTTCATAAGCATGCACGATCAAATATCCCTTGACCAAAAAATAAACAAAGTGTGTAATGGTAGAAACATTGCGAATTACAATGAAATAGTATAAGGATACATTTTATAGCTACAATCTATGTCACCAGTAACGTTGCCTTGGCGACAAAGTGACAATGTTTCTGTGAGTTAAATATTTAAATTTCAAGATACTCGTATGTGCTTTTATGTGTTAGTAAAAAATAATTTCTGTTTGAATTGAAAAATAAAAATATTTAACATACATAAATTATAAATGATATTTATAAATAATAATTGTTGATACAAACTGTATATATCAAACTCAGCAATTTTCCGTTGTCATCTTCAAGATGGGGAGACGCGTAAGCTAAAATCGATAACGAAGGTCATAATTTTTAGTAGTAATTAGTTGCTATTTAAGTAGCCTAATAATTCTAGGGTATTATGTTCACTTGAAATAGCTATATTTGAGTTCAGAAAATTTTATTTTATTAGTGTGAATAGATGCAGCAAATACGTATCACAACCAGATTAGAAAAAATATATAATTTTTTACCAAGTCTTACTGCCCGTTATATGCTCATGTACTAATTACGTTAAAGGCTTCAGGGATTAGTAAGGATATATTTATATAAAGTGTATTTGCATTTTCATGGAAATAAAGTGGAAAACCATTCTGGGAAATCCACAGTTGTACACCCGACCAAGATTCGAACCTCAATCTCTTTCTCCGTCATCGGAAGTCTAGTCTACTGGGAGAGTAGTGCGTTACATGCAGCGAAAGAAAAAACGAGAAAATATTATTAAATTCAATAAACTATCAACACTTACTTATTGTCAATAGGATTTTTAATTCTTTGGTGAAAAGTACTAAAATGATTATAAACACTTCAGAATGAGTTCGCCATGGTTTGATCAGTTTTATTGAAACTTAAGTGTCTTCTTAATTAATAATTTGATTTTATTAGTGTGAATAGATGCAGCGAAGACGCATCACAACCAGATTAGAAAAAATATATAATTTACTACTACGTCTTACTACCCGTTATATGCTTATGTACTAATTACGTTAGAGGCTTCAGGGATTAGTAAGGATATATTTATATAAAGTGTATTCGCATTTTCATGGAAATAAAGTGTAAAACCATTCTGGGAAATTCACAGTTGTACACCTGACCAAGATTTGAACCTCAATCTCTTTCTCAGTCATCGGCAGTCTAGTCTACTGGGAGAATAGCGCGTTACATGCGGCGGAAGAAAAAACGTGAAAATATGATTAAATTCAATAAACGATCAACACTTACTTATTGTCGATAGGATTTTTAATTCTTTGGTGAAATGTACTAAAATGATTATAAACCCTTCAGAATGAGTTCGCCATGGTTTGATCAGTTTTATTGAAACTTAAGTGTCTTCTTAATTACTTTTAACTACACTTTTAAAAAATTAGTAAAAGTGTATAATGTTTGCAATCCATTAAATGCATTCAGAGTCTTCTTCCCCAAAATGTTCATCCATTCAGATAATTAAATTAAATAACAATAACTATAAATTGATACATATAATTCACAAAACTAAAGTTAATTGCTCCTAATATTTAATATGAATAGAACACAATTATATTTTAATCATAGTTAACAAATGTTAATCAAACTATAAAATACATCAACATAGCTGACCTTAGACAATTTTGGTTGGTCGGGGTTTTTAAATTGTCCCCATTTTGTTAAGAGAGACGCTTCGGAATGAAAATTATAACATATCATTCCCAATGTAACCAGCCTTATGGTTTAGTGATCAATGCGCCTGGCGACGAACCTAGCGGTCCCAGATTAGATTCCCGGATAGTTTCTTGATTTATTTATCACGAAAAGGAGGATGATCCCAACGGTACCAGGGTTTGGTTAGTTAGGCTTAAGTTAGTTTAAGACTCAATCCTGGTTCCACAACTTCATGATAACTACCATCACTCATTGCGGTAACGACGTGTATACAACCTTCTCTGGTGCAACCCGGGCAACGTTCTATGCCACAAGAGCAGCTAATAGTCTATACATAAGGCGACCAAACCTGGCTATCATTTCTCTCCTGGTCATATATGCCATACGGCAAAAAAAAAAGTTCCAATGTTGCAAGAAGTTCTTCTATTATTAAACAATTAGATATAAAATGTTAAAACCCTTAGTCATTATTATAGCATTACATTAAACAAATAAACTCTTAAAGAAAACAACAATGATTAAATAATTCACCTGCTATACGAGCATGCACAGTTGGGACGATATCTGACGGTGTTAACTACAACTTCCCCAAAGATGGTGATTCCTGCAAGTTGTTTGAAAGTATACCTGAAAAACTAGTTATACTTACAAGGTAAGTAAAGCAATAATATATAGATGACCCATCTTCCATATTATTCTTAATAGCGAAGATTTACGGTACCTATATTTTGTCAGCCGTTGCTTTATACAATTAGCAGTTATAATCATTGTGAAGCTAAATTTCGCCACAGAAGACCTAATTTTACCATAGATATTCTTCAAATACTACGTTGGTTTTTTTTAAGGAATTATAGATCGTTGTGTAAAATCAGACACGTCCTTTCATTTTTATAATAATACCAATGACCATCAGTGTTCTCAAGATATAGTTTCGTTAGAAAGTTTATTCAAAAACTCCATTGTTGATTATTGACTACACTGGTCAACAAAGATTTGGTTGCAGGGCAAATAAAGAGTTATCTGTATTTAATGTTTCCACTGATTCCAAAACTGGTCTCAGAAATGTCCTATCGCTTATAGCTACAAAGTTATTCCCATTTTAAGATTGTACAATGCATAAGGAAACTCTTTCCCAACCGGAATGGCTAGCAATCGCAGTTAAGTTGACGTAACACCCCCCGCCCCCCCCCGCCCCCGTTACNCCCCCCCCCCCCGTTACCACTTTATGTCAAACCCTTTAAACCTCTAAACCTCTCTTTACACTCCCGAGCTTTTCAAGGTCATGTTATTGACCTACTTTGGATTTGGACATGATGAGTCAGATTTTTACTTGCTTATTGTCTAAGTCGGTTCACCTCTCCTGAAAAGTTGGTAGTCAGAGTTTGTGTTGTAAACATCTAAAACTGTGTGTTTCGTTATCATAAACTGTTACCTATGTAGTTCACTTTACATTTTATGGTGTATATGTAGCTCAAAATACATTTTATAATGTTTACAATACCAAGTGGCACAATGCCTAGAAATTGTGTCAATCATCCGGAATCTACTTTGCTACATTTGTGGTGAGGTAGCATTTTAAAATTGCAAACGTGGTCTTACTATACTCATTAAGAAGAGCTATAAGTTTACTTTGGACACAAAATTGTTGACAATTTTTTGTTGTCGTGTCACTTGCGTCAAACTCTTCACGGGGAGTCAAAAGGTTCTCGGCACATAAATTTTGATGTTACAAATGATTTGGTGGGAACAAAAAGATCACTCTACAATTTGTTATTTTTGTCTTACAAACATGTCAGGCATTAGTTCTAAGCCAAATCACACTGTGACATACTCTAATTTGCCATCTGCCACGAGGCCTGTACCACATAGTGAACAATTTCCTGTGCCAAAGCCTCAAGAAAATGCCATACTAGTTGATGATCAACAAGAGGAAGAGCCTGTAGAGCATAGTGACGATGTAAGGCTTCTTCCAACTTCTGAAGCTTCCTTTTGATCTTCTGAACCAGATTTACTCGCTTGCAAGGTGATCTCAATGATCTTGTCCGAGATTTGAATCAATCTTAAAGGCAAGCTGAATCATTAGGGTCCATTGATTGAAAGGATAGAATATCCTCTACAGAGAAACAAAAGTATGTGTTTTTATAGAAAGAAATAGTGACTTTACGGATTTATTTTCCCTTGTAGAAGGACTTGTTTTTTGAAATTATGTTTATTCCGTTATGGAAGAACTTTGTCACTAGTACAAACTGGAGGAGTTGCTTTTATTTATAGATTCTTCTAAAGTTAGCTTGAGAGCTTTGCTTCTTCACAATGGAAATGAGTTCCCATCAGTGTCACTTGCTAATGCTTCCAATATGAAATAAACCTATGTGAGCATGACATTTTTACTGTAGAAACTAAAGTATAAAGAATACATATTAAATGTATGTGGTAACTTAAAAGTCATTGCTCTATCGCTTTGACTTCAACTGGGTTTTAAGAAGTACTGCCGTTTTCTTTGTGAGTGGGATAGCAGAGACGGGAGAAATCAATACACCCATAAACAGTGACCAAAGTGAACGTCACTAAGCCCTGGAAATGAGAATGTTGTCAATGCATCACTCGTTGATCCATAAAAGTTGTATCTACCTCCATTACGTATAAAGATTAGTCTTATGAAGAACTTTGTTAAAGCAATGGATATAAGTACCGCGAATTTACATACTTAAGAAAAAAAATTCCAAGGATCAGTGATGCAAAGATCAAAGAGGGAATCTTTGTAGGATTTCAAATAAGAGAACTGATTAAAGATTAAAACCTCAATGGTAAGTTGAACGAAGCTGGAAATTTTGTATGAAAGGCTTTCGAGGGTATTTACTTGAACTTTTTAGCGAAAAATAAAGTAGACAGCTATAAAGAAATCGTGGATGATCTCTTAAATTCTTACAAGACCTCGGGATGAAGCATGTCTTTGAGAATCCATTTCTTGGATTCACAACTGGATTTATTCCTAGCAAATCTTTGAGCAGTCACGGAAAACGATTCCACCAAGATAATTCTGGCAAGAAAAAGCATTACCAGGGCAATTAGAGTGCAATTATACTTGCTGAATATCGTTGGCCATGTAAGAGAGATTTTCGTGAAGCAAAATACAGCAGAAAATACTAAACTTCTACCTTTTAGGGAGATAGTCCTTTGCTATGTATGAATTTGATTAAATTGAAAATTGATACGTAGACACAAGAATCGAAACCGGTATCTTTGGCTAAGCGAACTAATGGTCTTCCACTGATCTCCGTAACTATAATAATTAATTCATCTCCTAAGCTTCACCTTTCATATATATTTAACTGTACAGTGCTGCTTTCTTTCATATATTATAAATCAACATAATATTGTAAACTATGGTGTCACTCTAAATCCTTACATGAAGAGAAATTCTATAAATATGTTTGAATTCAGCACAAAAAATATTATTAGATTCACCTATATTAGTTTTTGAGGTAAAAAAAGTTTTTTTTTACAGAAGTGGAGGTAGAATTTTAGCAATATTGGGAGATCACAACTAATTTCTTACATCCTATTCTGGAACAAGTTATTGACTGCATCAGCGTTATGTTTGACTCATCACATACTAAAAGTTTGGCCTATAATGAAAGTTGCAACATTTAATGTTATTCTAATGAGAGTTTTGGTTCTGCGTTCAGTGTCAAACATTGAATACTTCAATATTTATCTTCCTTGTTTATGTCAGACATATATATGGATTTACCCGGAAGTGATGTGTTCATTTACTCTAGTTAAAATCTTCCAACGTTCTTCCTTGTAGGTACATTAAGTTATGTATTTCTCGTAGAGCTATATTTACATAATCAAAACATCAAGCAGTAGTCTCATCACGTTTCCTGGCAAAGTACTCTGTGAGGATATCAAAGAGTGTTTTTCACAGCTTTTTAGGCCTATCTGATAAACCAAATAAACAAATGAAGGCAAATACCAAACTGAGAGGATATGGCATTTTCACTCAAACAACTTATTTAGTTAAATTTATCCTCCTACACACTTTAAACTTTCAAGATGCCTTTAAATTAGGGGTTGTCATTTATATTATTCAACACAGATGTATGTAAACGTAGGCTCAAATTAAATAATAATTTCGACTGTTACGAGCTTAATTTTTAATTTCCAAAGATGATACATTCAATAAAACTCTAAATTTTTCAATGCAGTTGCCATATGTAAAAAACTACTCACTATGATGGAAGACAAAGAATTTGTCAGAAATTCGAATGTTCTACCCCAGCAAGTTACAAAAGCATGAAAATCCTTTAATTTTATAATTAGAATTTACAAATATTAGGATGTGGGGGGCTTGAATTCCAAAAACTAATACAAAAATTAATTGTAGGTGTAGTAGAACAAAAGAATATGTGTAACTATGTAAAATATAGAGATAACCCCAGAAAATAATCAAATAATGAAAATTTAAAATTTTTAAATTGGATCGAATAAATAGAGGGCTAAACATTTTACGGGCCATTAGAAGTATATATATAATTTTTTGTGGTAAAAAAATAAATTTTGCAGGTGCAGGGACCAACCAACCTCTCTTTTTAACAACTTATTAATCAAGTTGGGCTTTGTTAAAGTGTGGTGCTCTTTTTTCCAATGTTATGTTTTAGTAGCTATGTGTATAATACATTTTCACTTATAATCGCTCTTAGGCCAATATTGCATATTTTATGGACTGCGTTCATGTTTGCACTCAGCATATGGGCTGATTAATTTTTAGTTTCAAATATGTTTCTAAAAATGTATTGATTGACGTGTCTGTTTTAGGATTATCGTAGTGCTAAAAGAAATTATACAAAGAATACAGCCGGATATTTAACCTCCTAATTCAATATAGTTTTGAAATCTTTTTGTTCGCGTGAATTAGTCGAACACTTTCATACATCCTAGAAATCTAAAATTTGGCATGCGGCTAGTTCTTAACATAATGTTCAAAATAAAATTTAAAAAAATTACTTTGGCGGATTCAAATTAATGGATTTAATCAGGTCAGAAAGGATTAAAAAGAATTATTAATTTTCTAAACTGTAAACTGTTACATTAATAAGTAACTTTAATTTATTTTAACTCTTTAATAACCGATCAGGGATGCTCTTAACAAACATAGGGCACTGGGCCAAATTCGTTATGGGAGCTCTAAGTCACCTGCCTCGCCAACCCTCTCCTTCCCCCAAAAAAAATAATAATTGTAAAACTAATAATTTTGATTTTTTGTTATTATAGTATTTTGAGCTTATATAGTATTTTTAAACCGTATGAGTTTTCAGGAAATTCCCTAAAAGGTAAATGTATCTAATTGTGTTTATAAATATAGGGGTGTATTTCTCCCTAACCCTTTGTTCGATTTTCTTCTCCAATGAATTTATCTGTATAAAGCTTCAAAGAACAACTGTGCAAATTTTAATTAAATCAGTTAATGCATTAAAAAGCCATCGTAATGTAATATAATTATCCACCACAGGCAGAGAGACGAATGCCAATCGGTGGAGTTAAAATGGAAAACTCAGTTCCCTCATTCAATAAATCAAACCTTAGGCTATGTTTATATTTTTTTTAACTTGACAATATTTGCTAGCTCAGCTATAATGAAGGCCTACTATACGAGTATGCAATTAAAAATGTCCCACCTCAAATTGTATTGTTTTTTTCCTTTGTCGCCTAGGCAAGGGGCCCACCAAATCGAGGGGCCCTGTGCAGTTGCATCTTTCGTACATCCCTAAAGGCATTCCAAGTTCTTTAACACAATTTATAACAATAAATTATTAATATTTAAATATAATTTAAAATTTGGCTACTTTTCTCTGTGAAACATCCGTGATTTTTTCTTATGACATTTTATAATTCATATAATAAAATAGAATTAAATTAATTCAATCTTATTTATTCATTATAACATAATAGCTAAAAGAAATATAATCATACTTTTCTAAAAAAAAGCCCGGACTTCCAAATGGTTATAGATTCAAGATTAGCTTTTGTTAGATTGATCACTAATATAATCAACCTGTCGTTGACAAGCCTAACTACTAGTTTTTATATATTTATACAAACACATATATTGAGGGTAATAAAATACACACACTTTCATTCATCTTAAAAAACTTTATTTATTTGAAAATACATTTCAATTTTGAATTAAAGTCTGTTATATTAAATATCAATCTTCAATTAATAAGAATTTTATCACCAATTATATTGGAATTAGAACTTTTCCCCAACGGGTTTTATTATAATTTCATGCACCTGTAATCATACATAAAAACAATTAAAATAATGAATTGAATAATAACATTATTGAGATAAACATAAAAGAAAATTTGAACGATGTGGTTTGAAAACTCTTTAATTAATTTCACAACCTACAAACATTCCATTAGAGATATATAATTAATATCTCAGGCCTGCTTCTACAGCAAAATATAAAA
>CABFOW010008780.1:0-16526 GCA_902141385.1 Timema californicum | reverse complement strand
GATACTCTACATATATTACTTTAAATAAAAATTACCTTCATCCATGACTTTTTACATAATTTAGATTAATCCAAACCAATATAATTACAAAGTGCCTGTACTATTCATAGTGGTTAGCCACTGACTGCCGTCTTCACATAGGATAGCCTTTCAATGTTGGTTAGGTTAGTATTATCAGCGACAAGTGTTTTAAACAAATTAGAAAAATGTGTCCACAATTTAAGATCACTACTGAAATGTGGTAATGGAATGGCCGGGAGAGATACGTGAGGAGCACTTGAGAGGGAAGATCGTTGCGTGGAGCTGTAGGGACATTTGGTGGCACTAAAACGATCCAGGATAGACATTATGTAGAAGTGTTATCAAAGTCACAAGGTCTCTTCTCGAGATCATCAAGGTCGAAGTCATCAATGTTTTGACTACTTAATTGCACGGTTAAATGGTCTGTCTCATAGGTCTCACGCAAGACCTTAATATCCCGACAGGTGGCTAAAAATAGCTTACAACCCTTGTAGTCTAGGTTCTCACTTGCTTTAGATAAAGTTTCCGCGCGTTTAATCCGACACTCGCGCGGCGAGTGTAAGCTTGAGTAAAGCAGAGTCCAGTAATAAATTTGGCATTGTGAATTAATTCACTACGTACTACCAAAACACACGACCGACACGAGAATACAACCTAAGTTTATTTACAAACTAACAAAGTAAACAACAGAGCGGTGGAAAATGTAACGTTCCAATATGGCGTTGGAGCACATTCAAGGCAGGAAGGCGTTGTTTAAATGGTGGCCGCCATTAACATAAATTACAACGCAAAATTATTTACGCGAAAATCCACACGTATATTGTGACCAAGTACATTCAAGCGAGAGAGAGATACCAAAACTCTTGATTTCACTCGATAAGCGTTGATATAGGCCTAAAACCAATGTCTTGACGATCGGGACAAATAATAATTACGTTGCGACCATTCTAGGCCTTTGACTGGCGAATAAACAACACGAGAAAATTAACAATTACTATCAATTATTACATATAGTGAAAAGAAAATGTTTACAAAACAAAACCACGCGAGGAAGGTTCAAAATCAGTCACGGATGGAACAAATGTTTGGTAGGATGTTGACTGTATAGTTTTACATCCCAAACCAAGGAATGTTTTGTTATACGACACACGCAGATAAGAATACGTGCTGCACTTTTTAAAAAAATTACTTGCTCGCAACCGGAAATGCATACCGCCCAAGATCAACCGTTACAAAAACGTACACAACAGATGCCAAGTTTCTTGACACCGAAACAACATAGTAAACATAGTTCAAAACAAAACAATATACAAATATACAAGTCACAAACAATTTATTTATACATACAGATAGCTAACAGGCAGGTGTCAACACCATGTACTACTGTACTATGGCCGGTCTTTTCTCGGTGGGTACAGCCGGAGCATTCAATAGTACATATAAACAATTACCCATACCCTGGGGTATGCAACAAAGCTAGTACAACTTAATATTAAATACATAGCCAAACGAGGCGCAAACAAAGGGCGAAAGGTGACCTGGTGGTCTAGAAGTAAGGTGTCGGACTTCTGTGCTGGGGTCCGGGGTTCAATCCTCGGTCCTGGCACAGATTTAAATGATTTCCAAACCCTTTCCTTCACCTCTGACAAGACGTGTATTAATCACAACTTGTGAATGTGTGGAATGCCAGGCCTCCACCGTGGTTTGGATTCCACCTTAAATTGTAGGTGCTCCATTTCATCTCACAATCACCCTACCATTACACATTAGCGTAAGTGCGTATAACTCGAATGGGTAGTAAGTAGCGGTGCTAATAATAATAATAATAATAATAATAATAATAAACAACGGGTGAAAAGAAATACTATCCGTGCGGGCCATTATATGAAACTATCCATGTTCCGCACTTCGCGCACCCAAAATAGTAACACAGAAAAGGTGACAAAAAGAATGTAGTGTGACACTGACCTAACTACAGTAGCCCCATGGCTTCTTGGGTGCTGACTGACAGCTAAAAGCTTTGAAAAGTTACTAGACCAAATTATGTATCCCCACGCCGAACCATATGATCTGCAAACACATGTGTTTAGCAGCTGTCACTTTTGACGGTCAACATTTAGGTATATACCTAAATGTTGACCGTCAGAAGTCAGCTGTGACCTGTCAGTCAGCACCAAAGAAGCCATGGGGCTACTGTAGGTCTTAGACTAAAGGTGTAGACAAACTGCTTGTGGCCATACAAATATGGAACATGTGAACATGCCGTTTAGGGCGTTACGACACAGTCATTCAGACTAAAAATCAAACATGTCAAAAAGATATAAAAACATAATTGTTTGTTCTGATTAAGGACAACATGTCTGAACGACATACAACATAATTAGTCATTCAGACTAAAAATCAAACATGTCAGACGGACATAAAAACATAATTATAGAGCATAACTTCAGCTAGTGTCTGAAGGGCACATAAAAACAATATTACAATAGAACAAACTATGTCGGAAGGACATAGTATTCAAAGCAATATCACAAAGTTAGTGTCTGAAGGACACATAAAGACCTTCTTACAATAGATCAAACTATGTCGGAAGAACATAGTATTCAAAGTCGGAGATATAAGGTGACACTTAATCGGATCTGGCAAGCCTTCTTCTGCGACGTGGCGGCGAGGCTGACTCCTGATCCAGTGTGACCACCAGTATTAGTGGCGCTGGAAATTAGTTCAGGAGTTCTTCCTTCGACGAAATTTTACAAGAAGTGCAGTTCAGTGGCACACGGGTTCACATCGGCCAAGACATCCGCCATGCTGTCATGCTTGTGGAAAGGCTCGTGAAAGCATGGTGATGATATCAGACTGCATCCTGTCAATGGTAAGCCATTTTTTTCTACATTCTAAAGAAATAGATTAGTTTTAATATTCTTCCACCTTCTAAAGGAATAGATTAGTTTTTGTTTTAATTTTCTTCTTTTAATTCCTTTATTTCATTCGTAGCTTTATTGTCATACTTGTAGACATCCTTTATATAGAGGACATGCTACAATTTGGCCTTTTTGTTTTGAACATGTCTTTAATAAATAAGGTGAACTCTGAAAAATCTGATTATTTGTTTTATTATTATTATTATTATTATTATTATTATTATTATTATTANTATTATTATTATTATTATTATTATTATTATTATTATTAGCACCGCGTCTTACTACCCGTTCGGTTATACGCACTTACGCTAATATGTAATGGTAGGGTGATTGTGAGATGAAATGGAGGACCTACAGTTTAACGTGGAATCCGAACCACGGTGGAGGCCTGGCATTCCCCACATTCACAAGATGTCTTGTCAGAGGTGAAGGAAGGGTTTGACAATCAGATAAATCTGTGCCGGGACCGAGGATTTAACCCCGGACCCCCAGCACAGAGGTCCGACACGTTACCCCTATACCACCAGGTCACCTATATCTGTTTTATTAGCACGCCGATTTTTTTTTTCTATTAAAAGATTGGAAAGCAAATGTTTCTTCTAAATGTAGTTAGGGAGTGGTTTAACTTTTGTTTACATAACTAAAGCTAGGAAGATCAAATCCCTTCCCCATGAAAATTAAAGTTATACTAATAAAGAAACACAATACTTAGTTGAAATTTTAGTACATCTTAATGTTGTCTTAATTATATCAAATTTTAAAATATTGTATTGCTTTGTGTTGTAATACACATCAAATATCTTTACAGTGATAGTGTTGATTAAATTTAATATAAAATAATTTCAGAATGACTGAAATGTTACCACAAAATAATTAAGTATCTGTCTTCAGTAAATATTGAACATCTTTTGATACAAATTCTCTCCAAAATCTATAGAAGTGTTTTTATGTTTAACTAATTTTCACAGAAAAATATAAACTTTGTTAAGGAGTTTGGGCCCAGAATCTTTTGTACTAAATTTAAGGGGCTAGAAAGGTAATTTCTATATCGGGAGTGGGTCTACGGGCTCCCGACACCTGCCTCTCTCTGCCATTGATTAAAGTTTCTCGCGTGTTTGTAAAAATTTAATTTAAAATATTTTTACATACTTAATTAGTCGATTATAGTAGTGTTTTAACTTTTATTGGTGTAAATTAAATAATTTGAAACCAAAGTAGTAAATATAAATGTTAATGAAATTGTGTTGAAAAGAATTAGCTAATGGTATCCAATCAATAAATTGAGCAAGTGGATAATATTATAATACATTTTTTATAGTTATTTTATTTCTACTAATGGTCCATTTTAATCCAAACCTCAAATATTTGTTTATACATTTAAGTTAGGTAAAATGAAAGAATATAAGCTACTTTTGTAAAAAGTTGAATAAATAAAATAAGTTTTAAAATCTAAATTAATGTTTATTATTTTATCCTTGTCCATTAACCATGGCCACCTTATTTGAGACTACACTTCAACAATCTCCTCTTAAGCAGAATTGTAAATTTCACCTTTTAGAGTGCTAAATGTGCATAAACATATTTATTGTCTGGTCTGTATCTTTAATTTTAATATTTTGCTTTAGTTGTAAGTGGTAATAGTAACCAGATAACATTTTAAATACAGTGAAAAGTTTGATAGTGCAGTATCTATGGTAAACACCAGGGCTGTCTCAGTGGTCACATACTCAGGCAAGATGTGACGCCTCTGCTCCCTGACAGCTGCATAGCATGGCTACATGCACAACCTTTAATATAACATTTGTGTATATGCTATCAAACTTGTCAGGAACTATATAACATTTTGAACCCACTGATTATTGATGATTTCAACTTGTTAATATTAAATAGGCTGTAATTAAAAACGTGTTTAACATATACTTTTGTACTAGGCCTTTAAAACTTGCCAATAAAATAAATGAAATTATTTCGGCCATAATGAAACATTGTGTATAAGATGTATTGAAATTGTTGTTGGATTTAGTTTTAAATAAGACTTAAAGACAACAATTGTTATATCCAAAATAGTTTTATATTGGTACTTTACATACATAAGAACAATAATAAACATATCTTAATTTCACTCATATTTCACACACACCTTATATTTATTTTTATAGACCCACTCCCCACCCACCTACGTTCTTGTCTTTCTTTTTAAAAACTCTACTTAAACTAAACTAGTTTAAAATTATTTAAACGCGTACAGTATGCCTACAGTACAACCAACCATTATTTCTTCAGATTCAAAACTAAAAGTAATTATGTAACAGTAATTATTATTATAATAGTTTCTTTGAGCAAATATCTGGTTGGAACTCTTTTTTTAAAAAAAGCTTTAAAATAATAACAATAATATACAAAATACATTTTAAATTTTCTTGGATTGCATCCATTTCTTGGCTTTCTTTGTTTCGCTTTGCTTACATTGCGCACATGTTGTTTAATTCTAATGAAAGTTCTAATTCTTGCATAAACATGAATGGTTTATGTACATAGGCCTACATTATAGACATGGGTGTATATATATATTCACCCATGTCTAGTCCTAATGAATGTTCTAATTAAACATTAATGGCTTATGGCAAGTTCTTTAATTACACCTTTCTGTCTGTCACCTGTATGAACTTCTCTTGCCATGAAGTTATTCAAAAATGATCTAGAACTCGTTAACAGTAGCCCTCCACTCTAAATAAGGCAAAGGGAATACAAGTCTTTTTCTCCAAAAGTCATTTTTACTTGTCTATTGAATAATCTTTCCCGTACAAGCCAATGATTTTATTTGTGTGGGTGTTAAAAAGTTTTGCGACACATTTAAATGACGTTTTTCTTCATAGTTACGTTTGATTAAACAAAATTCTCGCTTTAATCCTTTTTTCCCACCAATATGCTTCCTAATTCGTTTGTAATAGCTTTTAGTTTATCAAGCAAATTTTTGAAACCATTTTTGTTAAACTTTTTTT
This sequence comes from Timema californicum, assembly GCA_902141385.1. Taxonomy (NCBI): domain Eukaryota; kingdom Metazoa; phylum Arthropoda; class Insecta; order Phasmatodea; family Timematidae; genus Timema; species Timema californicum. Next base: position 10,579 of record CABFOW010008780.1, on the reverse strand, counting down.
AAATAATTTCAACTGGGTTTTTAAGGAATCTAGAGTCCCTACTTTTTTATTTTCTTCAAGCTACTGCTGAAACAACAAATTTAAATAATATAGGATACTTTAAAATTATATTAGTAAACATCACAATTTGGCATACATATTACTGAAGGAACACGTGACGCTATAGCAGATGGTCGTGAGCAGTGCCATAGCTGTGACATCACGGTAGTGTTTCCTGCGCCAACCAGCGGTACCGAGGCAGCAGCGCCAGTATCAAACAACTGAGACAGCCCTTACTGTATATTCCGTTCACGATAGGTTTTTACCTGGATGACAGTTCGAAAATCATATGTTTTGGTTTTGGATTGCCAATACTTGTAGAAGATCACTGTTTTGTTATAAATGTAAAGATCTTTAGTTACCTGTTATATATTACATTTAAAATAACGTAAGCTTAAGTTTTCTCATACTATTTCATTTTTTAAATAGTTTCTTTTTATCCAACTCGAAACAATATTTTAAACATAATTAAAAGTACTAATTTTTCGTTTTGTAACATAATTGATTATGTTTAATATAGTGCATACATCAATACCTTTTAATACAGACATCGTATTTACTTGGGAAAGAGAAAATTCTTGTCATTTTTTTTTACATACAATAAATGATTTTATGATTATTTTATCGTATTTTGACATATTTAACTGAATAAAATATGTTCATCAACTGCGTGTCTGCATCATTGTAAAAAACTTGTTTACCGTTATGTTCAATCATATGGTTTAGATTCGTCAGTCGCCATTTTGAAGCTATGTTCGTTAGAAGTTTTTGTGAAAGTGGTGTGAATATTTTTTTAAGTGGAATAAAACTATAAATAATCTTTGTGTCCGACCTCAAATAAATATATAAATAATATTGGACTAAATTACTTTGGTTAACTATCACATTAATATATCACCATCTGTTTTCATTACAGTCATCCTAAGTTATAGATGTCAGCTGTTGGTGTAGTTATATATTAAGGATTACTTCTAGCAACATTTCGAGCTGTCATCCAGGTAAACTTAGCTCGTGAATGACTTTTAGGCCTATAGCCCTAAGTAAACACTACTTGGAATTCAATTGCATTCTGTTGGAAACTGTTATTAGGGGCCAACCGTTAATTTTAGGGATCTGCAAGTACTCGGCTTTTCAGCTTTGAGCTGAGTTAGTCATTAAAACTCAGAATCAAGATTGAACGTTTTATAGGATTGTCATTTACGAGCTTTCTCTTGATGTATGTACAATCACTTTTTAAAATGCAATGATAATTAAAGCTACAGAATTTAATTTATATGATTTTGGCAATTTCCCTTAAAAATAATTTAGTAACTTAACAAATTGTTAAGATTAATATCAAATTTCACATCAATAATGTAATTTAGTTCCAAACTACTTTTGACAGGGAAACTCATTCGATATTTTAGTTTATTTTGAATTATCTTCGAATGAAGCTGCATTACTATGACAAGGCAATAAAAACATGAATATACAAGTATATACTTAAATAATAATTATTTTTACTGTTTTTACATGCTCCCTTTCTTAAATTATAAGTCCAGTTAAAATAAAAATTTAAGATTGAGAATACGTATTTTTTTGTTTTTGAACGTGAAGATATTTAGAACTTGTATTAATACATCAAACTACAAAATTGGCATTTGTTGATATTTAGTTTAATTTTCATAAAAGCATTTACTATTTCATACCGTCTACTAAAAATATTATTTTAACCATATTTCTCATTAAAGTATAAACATCGACTTTTAAAAGCATAAACAATTTAATTGAAATAAACTAATGGTGAAAGCTCATTTAAAGGAATGGAATTGGAAGAGAAAAAGTGATCATATGCGCGATTATTACATTAAAGACGACTAAACGAAATCGAAATATTTAACAATTTAAAGTTCTAGCTGCTTGTGATAATTATGTTTTCTCATCAGATGATCGGAAAATTTGGGGAAATATTAACATATTAAAACGTCAATTTTATGTTTTTTTTTGTATTGTTAGTGTAATTTTAATGTCTCAAAGACATGAGTGTTGAAACAATTTTTAACTAATTTTTCTACTAAATTTTTATTTGAGTGTTTTTAAAAAATTTATTTTTCATCAAATGTGGCCGGAAGTAGTCTAGGAAATGGCTGCTTAAGAGAAATGTTTACTCTCATACCATCTTATTAAAATAGTTGAAAACATCGCCAAAAGATTGGCATCATTACTTGCGTATGGAGGAGAATACTTACTTGAAGGTTTTATCACTTTTTACTGCTTGCTTAATGTTCCTGTTGTGGTATTGCTTGCTTTGAACTATACACAAAGAAGGTTCACTTTGTAAATTTCGATAAAATTCTCTATAACTTGTTCAGTCATTGTTGACAATCCAAGACGAACACAAAAATAGTGAAACTGAATTCATATTGCACAAACTCCCCCTACACGCTTCGGTGTGCTGCTGGACTTGTACAGGCAAGATGCAAAAAAGTTGAAATGTTTCGTCTTTCACAAGTTACTTGCACAGGTGTCTAAAACTGGGCAGTTTTCCCATCCGCATCCTCAAGTATACTTGTGACGATACATTTGTACTTTTGCACAGTTACACGTAACGTCTTTGGCTGGCCTAACTTTCCCCTCACTTCCCTATTCTTGCATACAATAAACTGTCATATATTTCAAGCCAATAATTTATGTCCATTTTAATTTACATCTAACTGTTAAAATTCATTGACTATGGAGTTATATTTGTTTAGATCTGACATAAGGAGTCATGCTGTTTTGAAAATGGCGCGCAGTTCTCAGCTCATTGGTTGATACCAGGCTACTTAGTTTGCTCAAGGAAAGCATTACCAAATCAAGGTATAGTATCGTCTCAGTCATAAACACTTGTAACCAACCATCATGCCCCCGGGTTATAAACTGGCCATGGGTTGAAATGCGTTCCAAATGATAAAATATGATAAAATGATCTCCTTCAAGAACCTCTTAACCTCCTAAAACACTGAAATATAAATATGTACTTGCATTCTTTTAACACATTAGGTAAGAAAAAACACCTTATTTTCGAGTGAAGCAGAAAGAGTCTGGTGGAAATGAGGATGAAGACAGAGAGAAATGAATCATTCAGACAAGAATAGCACAGTTAACCCTACAGCTCAGCCAAACGTTGTGTTTGTATTTTATCAAACAGCTAGAAACTAAACAAAAATTGGAAGGTACGGACTTAAATCCCAGCTGGGGGTACTTGACGTGTTTTTTCATATATTTTTTTGAACATCATTAAAGCTGAAGAGTGAAAGAGGTTTACATAATGATGAGTTACATACCCTGCACTCATAACAAGACATTGTTAGGATAATAAAGTCTCATAGATTACGGTGGGCAGAACATGCAGCGTAAAAGGAAGAATCTAGAAGTGTTCAGGGTACTGACTGGCAAATCCAATGGGAAGACCTAGACACAGATGGGAGGAGAACATAAAAATGAACCTGAAAGCGATAGGGTGTAATGAAGCGGACTGGATAGAACCAGGGGTGGATCCAGATCATATTCATAGGGGGTCTTAATTATAAATAGCATAGTTACTTACAATGTTAGATTTCTCTTTAAAGCCATTTAATAACAATTTCTCATTCATATTAAATTTAATCTTATGCATGTTTTAAACCGTGAACATTCTCTCCAATTTTTTTTTTTAAATCAGACAGCCTTTATAAACTATTTGGAGTGGCCCTCCTTCAACAATTTTTTGAGAAATGGTTCACTCGAGAAGCTATGAATAGTCATTGCCTATATTTAAAAAAAAATTAGATTCTTTTATAAATTATAAGCCACTATTTAAATTGTTCCTCACCCAAAAAATTTTGAAATTTGGATGCCCCTCAAAGCTATTTAAAATGATCCTTACCTTAATTTCTTACGATAGTTAGATACCTATAGAAGATGATATTTGAAGTGGTCTTCCACCGACAAAGTTTTGAAAATTAAATTATTTCAGAAACTAGGCTATTTGGGGTGGTCCTCGCCTGAAAATTCTTCAAAATGACATGTATCTAGAAGCTATTTGAAGTTGTCCTCACCTAGACATATATGAAATTTGGATGACTCTAGAAGCTATTTAGATCATTCCTCCCCCGACATTTGTGCCAGTTAGATGCCTCTAGTCTAGTAGTTATTTGACGCGGTCCTCTCCGGCAAATATTTGACAATAGAATGCATCTCTAGAAGTCATTTGCAGGTTGATTTAAGGCCATCTTTCAGCTTCATATTCGATAATATCAAAGGATTTGAAATATATCTAGGGGGGAACATATTCCAGGGAGGAGCAAATTATTTCCTGGGGGACAGAGTCTCCCATAGTTCCTCTGCTCCTGCTGTCCACACATACTTTATATTCAGTATTCGTGGATGAACTGTTATCAGGTGATTATTAGTCCTCTTTGATGAGTGGTAGTCTACCGTCTCTATGCGGAACAATGTTCATTAATCGCTATACACGACAAATATTCGTACAAGAAAACGAATATTTTTTCCACACTTGCGTGAGTCATATCTAAAATTGAATAAACGTGGATGAATGGCGCACGTGTGGACCCAGCTTAAGAGGTGTCTGCACGTAAAAAGACAAAACATTGTGTAATTTATCTGTGTTATATTTTCTTTCCAAAATTTGAACTTTCAATTAGTTTTTTGTATTAATTTTCTAACTTTCAAAAGGGGGAGGGGGGTCAACTGATCTTTTGACCCTTCCTTCCCCTGAATCCGCACCTGGATAGAACTAGCTTGAGATAAGAACAGGTGGCGTATTTTAGTTAGTGTGGCAATGAACTTTAAGAGTTCCTAATGCCATAGAGCAGTGTTTCTCAAGCTGTGGTACGCGTACCTGTAGGGTTACGGTAAGGCTCTAATGAAGTACGCAATACGCCAAGGCGTTTTATTCATCATCAAGTAGTTCTTAATAATAGTGAGTCTAATAAACAAATTATCGCGTATTTTGACGAATTTTTTTCTACTTTACCCGTGATGGGATCAATAACAGTCGAAACAGTCATTATTGGGCTGAAGAAAATTCTCACGTAACTGTTGTAACTCATTTCCAACAACGTTTTGCAGTAATTATATGGTGGGGTACGGCGCGGTGATAGCTTAATTGGTAGTATTATCACTGACAATCGCTTAACAGGCGCAAAATATCTACAATTGCTGCGGTATGAATTGCCAAGACTCCTTTGGTGGCGCGGCAGAGAATGAGTAGCTAGTATGATCAGGTAGTACAGCGATCTGATTGGCCGATCATAATAGCCCTGGCTCTCTGATTGGCTGTTGTCACTGGATAAGGCTTTCCGTCCTACCCCCACAAAATGTTATTCCCATGTGTGTTTTATTTTTGTCCAAACTTGTTGGTTCCTGTCCCATTAGTTTTTTGTGTGTGCCATTGGATCGTATGTCTGGGTAGGATTGGGACTGGCGTTGAAGTTATTTTATTTATTGGTGTGGGAGTTTATTTTATTTATTGGTAGGGGAAGTTTGCAGTCTCAGGCGTCGGGCACGCGTCCCGTGACGGTCGAGTTTGGAGACGAGCGCAGCAGCCTCCTCCTTACATCCTCTTCTGTCTGTGCCATTGCACATAATGCGCTAAGTTACAATGCTCCCTCGCTCGGCCACTGTGCCTTTCACTTCCCCCTCCCTCCAATGCTTCTCTTTGTGAGCTCAGTGGGTCAAATCCCCCGGGGATAGGACACATCGGGAAGGGAAACTTTGATGTCACAATTGACCTGGAGGATAACATTGAACCATTAGTGAGAGTCGTTAACCCTAAACTTGTTATAAATGTTTAAAGCGAGAAGTAATGACTCGATTAAAGATTCATTAATTCGCTCCACCCCTTGACTTAATAGTGTCACAGGGACGACTTTTAAAGGCCATAGCTCAGATGTGGTTTCTGACGCTCATTCAGGGGCCGATTTCTCGCAAAAAAACAACCTACTAGTTATTCATATTGTTGTGTTTCAGAGTTCGCCATGTACGGTAACATTTATTCGAAACTTGATATCTTTGCCCGAATGAGTTGAAATTAAAATGTCGGTCTAAAGAGACAGAATAATAAAATTAGTGGTTGTTAATCATTTGACGGAGATGTACCATCTTTTGTGATGGGTTGAAATGTGAAAAGATGTCTAGTAGAAATATTCCCACCAAGATGTAAATTAAAACGTATAAGTAGTTTAAGAATCAAACAGCCAAAGCTATTATGTATGCTTTTAGTGAAGATTATTCCATCTAGATTTCGTATTCTGAAATTTTAAAATGACACCTGGACACGGGAATTGAACCTGGGGGCTTTGACTTAATATAACTAAACTCTAACCACGGAGCTATCAAGGAATCATCCCGTGCCCAGGGTCAATCTTCACTCATATTTTAAGGCAGAGTATATAAGGCATATGTCTTAATTGTCACCATGCAAATAAAGACAATAATAATCAAATTCATCTTTTTTTGGTCAAGATTGTTGAATGATATAAATTACAACTAAAATTATATCTAGCTTATTAATAATTTGCAATAGACAAGTGCTGATTCAAAAGAAAAATACAAATAATAACGTTTTGTGTATAATTAAATATCGCGATATGGGGAATCCATGCCAGTGCGAGCCGTCTTTAAAGTATGTTAGAACGGTCATACTTCCTTCCAGGTTGGAATTTAAAGCCCCTACATAGGTCACCGGCAGAGTTTGACATTTATTTTACGGTAGTGTGTAACCAGGCGAAATGTGTACCAACATTTGCTTGGGTTTTAAATGTTAAATGCTACAATCATTATTGTATTTATAAAAGTAATTAGCGTTTGTTGAACTATCAACCCTAGTATGGATTTGAACCCCTTACTTCCTTACGTCCCAAAGCGAAATGTGTACCCGAATTTGCGTGGTTGGAAAAAATAAACATGAGTACAGAGGATGGTTAGCGGTCCTTCACGGCATATTGTGCCCCATAGCCACCAGGGATATAACACGACCACCGTTCACCTGACGCGTGAGCATGACTGCGAAGGAATGGTAAATCCATGCTGTTTTACATGAATCGGACAATCACCGATGAGGAAACAATATTATTGAACTATAAGAAGCCTACAACTTTACATATGGCATACCTCGTTGAAGCGACTATAAATAAACCTTTTACGTGGAGTGAGGGAGAGTAGAAATTCACCCCAGGTCACCTGAGTGAGATTCGAACCCCCGACCTCCCCGTCATGCACCTAATCTGGATAAACGTCTATATATTCATTAAGATAATGTGGTAGGGATGATTAGGAAAATGTTCCAGCAATTTAAGTGGTAGGGAGGAGTAATGAAGAAATGTTCTATCGTTTACGTAGAGTGAGGGAGAGTCAAACCATTTAGTGAAAATTAATGACAGTACACCTCAGCGGAGATTCGACCCCATGACCTCTCCATCATAACTATATGAGCTACATGCACCCTTTCTGGATAAAGTCTATATATTAACTAAGATAATGGGGTAGGGATGATTAAGAAAATTTTACAGCATTTGACGTGGTAGGGAATAGTAAGGTAAAAATGTTCCAGCGTTTGCGTGGAGTGAGGGAGAGGGAAACTATTTAGTGAGAACTAGTGACAGTACACCTCAGCGGAGATTTAAACCCACAACCTCCCCCATCATAAATAGATGAGTTACACGCACCCTTTCTGGCTAACCGTATATATACTAAGAAAATGTGGTAGGGATGATTAAGAAAATGTCTCATCATTATACCTGGAGGGGAAACTTCTAACAGTTTACCCAGCAGGGATTTTATTCCAAAATTTCCCACCAGGATTAAATGAGCCTGACATTTAGACGGCGTGCCCACAAGAATTCGAACCTCGATATCTTTAGTACAGCTAGTGTATGTTATAACGGTCATCCAATCAAAGACTTTCTTCCAATGGTTGAGGGCATCCAGCATTTGAGAAAGTGAAAAAATAAGGCGAAATCAAAAATCAGTTAAAGATGAACGACCAGAATTTACGTTTGATATAATTAGACCAGGTAAAATGTATACCAGCTTTGGTTTGGGAAAACCATACAAGCATAACGTTGGATAGCGTTTATAAATTAACTAAATTAGGTTTAAGGTAAGGTGGCAAGTTCACACACACACACACACATATGCGCAGAGTCAAACAGACGTTCATATTTATGAATAAATTGGGACGGTAGATTACTATTCAAGGAGAAAATAACCTATTACTCTGCAACACGGAAATTAGGTTATCTTTCACAACTTTATTTACATTATTATTTTAAGCCAAACTTATATTCACCTGTATTCATTTCTTAATCACTTTTATTCTGCGCTATCTAGTGAATAAAATTAGTTATGACTTTTTCAATATCTTGTAATAGCACGTACACATACACATTTAATAAATGCAATTATTACTACTCATACAATAATTAAAATATGCTAATCAATTAGGAATAATGAAAGTATTTATGAAGGGTAAGTGTACCCGCATTTGTATGGAGGGAGAGTTGGAAATACCCTCAGTTTAATAGGACAGTGTTCTAACTCCAACCTCCTTAACCAATCATATCAGACGAGCTTCACTTAGTTACTCGTACAGCTCCTAGGACCTAAATAATAGTGATGTATGTCATTTAAGAAAACTTTATGTTGTTTTTGTTGTATGCTATGAATGTTTTAAATAAAATTTATTAATCACTTGTTATTTGTCAATAAAATAACTAGTAATAAAATGTTGTTATTTTTTTAAATCCCTAAAATATGTTGGTTGGAAATCCCTGGAGAATCAAAGTCAGGAAGGAGATGGCAATATACACGTGACAACATAGCCAGAATGGAATATTAAATAACGCAGGACAGTAAATGTTAAGCTTCATTGACTACACATGTGTAGTTAATATAACTCTAGCACAACATATTTATTTAAGCTGTAGTATATGCGTAGAAAGGAGGAACACGCATACTATTAATATTATCATTTCAATCAGTTTCACTGCTTAAATATTGGTTTATAATTTTAACTAATATAGGTTTAAGGAAAGGTGTCACCCACACACAAAATTTAACACATTCATTTATAAATTTTAACCTCTGTGACGGTAAATTGCTACCCAAGGATAAAGCGAAAAAAAAAAATTATTTTAGAAACAACTGTTTTATTCCTTGAGCCACTTATAACAGCATAAATAAGTTTTATCTTAATATCATTTAATGTTCTCATATATATTTTGCAGAAATAAGTTTTATCTTAATATCATTTAATGTTCTCATATATATTTTGCCGAAATAATATATAAATTGTACATTAATTCATAAGTAATATTTAACACAATTATAAGGTACTTGAATTTATTTTAAATATCGTTTAATGTTTGCAACTATATTTTGACAAAATAATATATAACTTTTACATAAATTCATAATTAATATCAAATACAATTATGAGGAGCTTGACTCAATATTAGAAATGCAAATTAAAAACAAAATAGCATTTAAACAAAAGAAATTTATTTTTAAAATCATTTAATGCTTGAAACTATATTTTATTGACATTTACACAAAACAAATTATCCACTTAAACAACAAAGAAATGTAATCCTGCTCGCAAATATATTTTGATGAAATAATAGGCTTATATAACTTTTACAAAAATTCCTAAGTAGTATAAAACGCAATTATGAGGACCTTGAATTTATTTTAAATATCATTTAATGTTCGCAAATATATTTTGATGAAATAATATATAACTTTTACATAAATTCATACGTAATATCAAACACAATTATGAGGACTCTGAATCAATATTAGAAATGCCAACCAAAAACAAAATAGCATTTAAACAACAACAAATAAATTTATTTTAAAAATCATTTAATGCTCGAAACTATATTTTGAGAGAAACCCCGCAATGAGGGAGACTATCTGTAGAATAGTATATTTTTTCTCCACGCCAAGTGTTGAACCACTGATCTTTGGGATGGATTCTAGACCTTGGATTTCAAATCAGTGCCACTAGGTAGTCGCACTATAAATTACTCTAGAATAATTATATGTGAGCCACAGTTTTAAGTCAGCACACTCGCAATACACTAAACTGCAGGCGTTCGAATCCAGGTACACCGGCTGCCAACATCTTTGGTCAGTTAGGGGTCTCCACTTCAAATGATTATATTTGAAATAAGGTTTGATAACAAAGTAATTACTTTTATTTTGAAACAACCAAAATTACTCTAAGGGAAAGGGGGTGAGAACAAGAAAATAATCTCACATATGTGCGGGGAGAGAGATGGCTTGATGCTTTAGACAGTGTGGTGGTGTGAATTTCCATTCTACCTATACGAAAATGCTCTACACTTAATTTCTATCACCTAGTATTTTGTATAACTTTTAGAAGTGTTCGTTAAGTGTGGGGCTCATACATGGACGTGCCTGGTAGAGGGGACAGGGGGGACATGTCCCCCCCAAAATTTTACCCTTAAATTCAATAGAGAATTTATTGATTTATTTGAATAGTTTTTTTAATTCT
>CABFOW010008779.1:0-16528 GCA_902141385.1 Timema californicum | reverse complement strand
GAATGCTCTGGTAGTACCGTAAGGGAACATGTCCGGCCATAGTACCTTAATGACGCCTGGCCCTTAGCCATCAATCAGCAGGTTACACCAGCCAATTATCCAACAAATTTAGTGGATCCCTGTGCCAAGTGAGACTGTATAAATGTTATCTTCTAATTTTGCTCTATATTTTGCTTTAACTAATTCTCAAATTACTCTCCTTTTAGAAATTCTACAGCCTCTGGCCTGGCCACTGTACTGCCCAGGTAGCCACAAGTAATCAAGTAATCCCTCAAGTTTATTTGCCTTGTGAAGAAATTTAATACTCTATAATTTTCTATCTTATTGTAAAACTTGTACTTTTCTTATGCATTTATTGTTTACTAAATAAAACTATATTGTCAAATTGATATGTTCAGTTTTCTAATTTAGTACAAATGTACTGTGTGAATACAGTGCACCTGCAACATTGGTACTGACTGTATTGGTGATACTTATATCAACTGTTACAGAAACTACTCTTCACTTATTAGTATTGTCTATTTCTGATTTAATACACAATGTTTGACCATCCATGACGTCAATAAAATGCTGAAACCTAGCTATGTTACTATTATGGTATTCATTTGCCTCATGAACTCTGAAATTATTCTTGGCACTTTTATAAGATTATAAAGGTTCAATCACCAACTTTCCCAGCTTCATACTATTACAACCTCCCTCATCTTCTCCAAATAATATAAAAATTCTGTAAAAAACCCTTCAAATATACGACTATAAGACAGACAAGGAAATTCCTTTATCCAGTGTATTTTGAATGGTCAATTTTTGCTTCCTTGAGCAACAGACGGAAATTGGTCGCACTCAGTTGGATATCATGGATCACACAGTACACTGTAACGTTCGTCATCAACTATTCTCTGCGTAAAATCAACATAACAACCAATATTTCTGGAATGTTTAAGTTAATTTGAAGATGAAGATGAACATTCTTATATTATTATTATTAATAGCACCGCGTCTTACTACCCGTTCAACATTCTTATAAAGAGTCTTGTGATGAAACATTTCTTGTATTCTTGATAGTGTCACTTCCGCTTTTAAACTTTATGTCTTTATCAACACTGCTTTAAATACTTTTAAACATTTTGAAAAATCTCATAAGGGTAAGTTGTATCTCTGCTCGTCTTTTATCAATAACTGTAAACCTGTAATTAATGATACAAATAGTTATATTAAGTTTCTCTTTGTAGATGTACACAAACTGGGCATGAAATAATGCACAGATGCACCGTGTAAAACCACTGATTGTAAAATTAGCTCTATAGCCTACATTTCTAATACTTTTATTTCCTACATTAAATAATTATGTTATTGGAAGAAAAAAAAAGGACGTTTCTTGGAATGAGCCGAGTAAGCAGGGGGTACGAGAAAATTATTTGTAGTAAATTTGTGTGTATTTTCTTAAAAACGACAGGGCACGGGGGAGGGTGGGTGCCCCGGTGCCCCTACCCTGAATCCGCCACTGCATATGTTTGATATATAATTTAGTTCATCATCAGCCTCAAGACGTTGTCAAGACGTCTAAGCTGCTGTGCAACAATGCGATGAGTAACCAGCTATGGAACCTCTGTTAGTTTGATTCCCGGTTAGGTCAAAGTTTCTTAGTCGTAACTTGATGGGGTAGAAGAAAATCTGAACATTACATAATTACTGACCTAGATGTTAATAGCCCTTAGCTTGGAACAGTAATCTAGCCTTGGCCTACTTAAACACTAGAACGGTGGCTACGCTACAATTTATTCGTATCATAGTTTACTATATATTTATTTTTGATAACGTTTCAATAATAAATAAGGTTATGTTTTTTTGGCACCTTGCCTTATAACTTGTTCAGGTTATACGCATATGTGCTAGTTATAATACTGAGTTAAGGATGCGTAGGATTGAATTTAGAGGAAATGTTCCCGCATTGGCGTGGAAGAAGGGTGGGGGGGGGATAATTTAGAAAAAAACACCCTCAGTACACCTGACCGGGATCGAACCCCAATCTTCCCTTCTTCGGCAATATAGTCTATTGCAAGAGTAGCGCCTTAAATCATGCAGCCATCGAGGTAGAAAAGGCTGCATTAATTAAACATTTTATCAATGTGTGGATTGAGAGAATGGGAGCGGGGGTGGTAAGGCAGTGGGATGAGTACTCCTCCTTCCAACTACGGCCTTGCATACAAAATATTGAAGCCACTCTTTCTATATGGTACACCTTTTGAATACCAAGTTTTATGCATGATCTTAAAAATGTAGCCTATGCATTCAACACATCTTCACTTTTCTATTTGTTTAGCTCTAGTTCAGATAGTTAAATTATTTGTTTTATGATATTCGTAAAGGCATGCAAACACGCTACCAACTGAGCTATGGAGCCCAGTTACAATTCCCAGCATGGGGGAAAAAAATCATTGGGGACATGTGATAAATAAAATGGCTGGCCAAGGGTTGTTGTGTAAGTTCTATACGTCGTGTACGTAATTTTTTAAGTAGTGTTATGATTTTACTGATTGTCGGTTCAGAAATTTTACCTAAAATATCTTAAATAAATAATAATGATAAAGAACTTGCTAGAATTATTTACAGTCATGTAAAGGTGCTAGTGGGGCAAATTCACTCTTTGCCCTTAGCCCTAAATCCATCCCCATTTGCGTATTGTGGGCTTCCGGCCAAAATTTGACAAGTCTATCGAACCAATAATCTTTTAAGTAGATTTGAGGCTATCGGTTTTACTTTCTCGCTATCTTACAGGTAGAGAAAGTATTGTAATGGTCAAAAAAATCAATCTCGAGATTTTTATGAAGGTCGACCGTTTCATGATCCCCAGAATTCAAAAAGTATTTTTTTGAATTTCCATCTGTCTGTCTGTTCGGGTGTCTGCCTGTACCTCTGACTAGAGCCTAAACTATTTAACCGACCTGGCTAAAATTTTGTATCTAGGGTTTTCATAGGATCGCCCCAAGGGGTTTTTGGAGTTGGATAGCCAACCCTAAAATTAGGGTTATGTAACCCCCGAACCTGATCATCACTCATAAATAACAGTCAGGTTGGTCACAAGATAGTTTTATTTATTAAAGAAAAATAACAAATACAGCTCTATGAGATAGTGAGGCATGAATAGCGTTAGGCGCTGAATCCGTAAAAAGCAATCAATACAGAGAGATAATATAATAAATATGTGGGATGTCTTCCCAAGATTTCAAATGGCGACCCAAAATTAATCATACAATCTGCAGTAAAATAATAAATATAATAATAATAATAATTGATAGTCAAATGCAAAAACCAAGTACTAGTCATGACAAAAAGATATTTACTCGTCATCTCCGGCGATTCTCAAACAGTCTGAACAGTAAACAATGAGATCCCAATAACATACAACTCCCCACCCGTATTTAGTATAATGGAAATAAACAACCTGGATCTAATTTAGAAACATATGCCATAACTGACCGTATTAACGTTAAATATTAAATCACATATTAGAAATTAAATATGCCAACTTGTGGCCACACATTTAACTAACATAGAATAAACTTTCGAAATAATTAACAATAATAAATTATCTTCCAACAAATAACAAGTGATATAATATTTAAAAAAACAAAATCGGCAGAACTAAAGTATAACGCTGCCAAAATTAATAATGGACCTAAGATGGTGGTACTCCAAGATATAAGCCCATCCGTGAAGCATATGACACAGAAAGTAAGTTAGATAATAAAATAAAAATTATCCCAAAAGATCACAAAGAAATGTCAGATATACAGTTTGGTCAAACCGTGTAAAGAAATTAAGTTTATCCATGGTCTACAAGCAAATTAAAATAAACCAATTGCAGTTAATAAATGATAAATTAAATATAAAGAATCCAGGACGATAATTTTGAATCATTACTGCCAAACGGAATTTTGAATATACAACTGTAAACCTATTCTAGGAGCAAGGTCTCTCACCTATTGATCTTAGTGTAATGTGTACCAGCATTATAGAACGAAACCATACTACGAATGAATTCATGTGTTCTCAAGGCGCTGGAATCAAGGGATAAAGAGAGGGGTAAGGTGTAGCAGTCTTCTAGAACATGCTCAAACAGTCCACAAGTTTTTTAAACGTGTGCCAAACAAAAGTTCTTTAGTTTCTGAACACTGCTGACGGTGCGCATCAAGTTCACGCATATCGTCTGTCTTCTTTTTTCTTGGGTGTGGCACAATACTCGTGGCGAGCAGAAAACCATGATCTCTCGAGTCAGTTTGATATTGGCAGTGCCGCGATGTGTTAATGGAGCGGAGCCTTGCCGAGATGGATAAACGGGGGCCGTAACGGCGAGCCAAACAATCTTCTTTTCTTTAGGTGTTGTAACAGGATTACAGGTAGTTTACTGAAGGACAAAAAGAGAAAAAATCTATTGTCTAAAAATCGGCTGTAATGATTTTGATAAAATTTCATTTCAAAATATTTATAAATATTCCTAAACAAATAGATACTCTCAATATTTCGGCAAAATGACATTAAGAGTTCCACTCTGAAGCGTAAATTCTTATTTTTTAATATATATCTAAAACTATTTGAGATATGAAATTACTTATCTTTGAAAATATGTAGATATATTTAAGATACAAATCTTTTATTTGAAACATATTTTTATAAAACCAATAACTTTCAATCTATATGCAAATATATATATATTTTTTTAAAACCATTCAAACATCAAAGGTAAAGTATTGTGACCGTAAAAAAACATTTAACCCGAAATGTTGATGGATGTCGACATAAATTAAGAGTAGTTTAAAAAAAAGCAAAATGAAAAAATCAATTTTCTAAAAATCGACTCTAACGATTTTGATTAAAATTGTAATGATATTGGTTTGGATTACTATAAATTATGTAAAAGGTCATGGATGAAGATAATTTTTCTTTAAAGTAATATATGTAGAGTATCCTTTTAAGATTCATCCATGAAGAAACACGCGCTTCTCAGAAACAATGTGAAAAGGATTTCACCACTAAAATATATATTTATTCCATCTTTCCTGTTAAAAGAATAACTGCGTCAATTCCTGTTAAAAGGAACAACTACGGAGTATTTGGCAGAAGACACCAATCCCCTAAACTAATAATAAACTAGCATTCGCAACATCTGTCGCCAGGACTCTTTCTATTGGTTAGTTTTTACATTGTTGACGAGGAGAGAAAAATGCAAGGGGTATGTCATATATAAACCATTGTGCGTAAGTTTGAGGCAGATCCCGCTTACGCACAACGCAGTCAGATCCACACACTGGCAGTCACAGTCTAAAATAACTTAAATTAATATCACAAGTGTGCAGTGATAAAAAAACATTTAATTGGAATATGTATAAGTAATTATCAGGTGTCATTTAAATAAACCGTGTGTGAATAAACAGCCATCAACATTTCTCTTTCCTCAATTTTATTAATACACCGATTTAATTAGTGCTCGCACACGGAGCTATAGACAGCTGGTTAAACGGTATATTTTCCGCACAGTGATGATAGGCTCTCAATCACGGAGCTTTAGACAACCTATACATCATCACAGAATTATTATATCAGGGAATTAATCCGTAGTGTTTCAATCGACGCCCAAAGAGGGGTGATTGATTCCACATATTGTTTACAAAATTCGCATCTAGGAGTTAAGATTATAAATAAACTGGCTATTTTCTTTTCCCATGAAATTTAATATAAGCGTACTTTACAAAAGCAGAAATTTTAGTATCTCCACAACTATTTGAGATACTAAATAACATATCATTGCAAAATTGTAGTACCATTAAAAATAAAGAGCTTTTATATGAAATATAAAATCAATAGTTTCTGAGATATTGGCAAATATATTAATACAATTTGTTGAGCTTTAGTTGTAAAGAGATATTACTTAGGTTTTAACGCAATAATTATCTAATGTCATAGAGAAAGTAGATAAATAAGTCTCTCAAAAGGTGTGTGTTCTCTTTCTTTCAACCTCTTAGGGGAAATAATTGTACAGCAATAATCTATCTCTATCATTTTAGATTCAAAAGTCAATAGTTACCTGTATTATTGGTCAAAATTTATAAATGAGGAAATTAATGGCAATTCAATAACCGTAAGATGTCGACCCCTAATAATATGTCGAAAATTTAAACGGGAAGTCGTCATTTTAAAAAGAGTTGTTGACCCTTGGAGACCCAATGTCCATATTTTTACTTTCTTGCTACCTTAGAGGTAAAGAAAATATTGTGATCGTAAAAAATAATCAAACTCGAGATTTTGATGAATGTTGACGTTTCATGATCCTACGAATCCGAAAAAGTTGATCTTGCAATGCCATCTGTCTGTATGTCCATCTGGCTGCCAGTCTGTACCTCGGGCTGGGGCCTAAAATAGTTTATCGATTGACTAAAACTTGGTATCTAGGATTTTCGTAGGGCTACCCCAAGGCATTTTTTGAATTGGATATCCAACCCTTAAATTAATGGTAGTTTCCTTAAGGGCGTAAAGAGAAAAAAAATGATTTTATCAAAATCGGCTTTAACGATTTTGAATAAATTTCATTTCTATGATTTGGTCAATACTAAAAACCAAATGGATACTCTCAATTTTTCGTCAAAATTACTTTAATGGTCCCGGTCTAATGCGTAAATCCTAATTTTTAATTTTACCTCCGTAAGGCTTTGAGATATGAAATTGTTTATCATCGCATACATGTAGATCTATTTATAATAAACATATTTTATTGAAATATATATTTATAAAACCAATAGTTTTCAAGTTATACGCAAATATATATATATTTTAACTTTTTCAACACTTTTATGGCAAAGTATTACGGGATGACGACGTTTCGTGACCCCCTCGCCACCCCACTCCCCCCAGACCCTAAAAAGTGGTTTGTGCATTGCCATCTGGCTAACCCTAAAATAAAAAGCAGTTTACTAAAGGGTGAAAAGAGAAACATTCCATTTTCTCAAATTCGGCTATAACGATTTTGATTAAAATTCGTATCTAGGTGTTTATTAAGCTTATCAACAAAAAAATTTGTTTTTTATTTTCCCATGAAAATGATTTTAGGGTACTTTACAGAAGCAAAATTTTCTATATCTTCGCAATTATTTGAGATATTAAGTTACTTATCATTGTAAAATAATAGTAAAATAAAAAATAAAAAACTTTTATTCGAAATATGTTTTTAATAAACCAATAGTTTCCGAGATATTGGCAAATATATTAATTCAATTTTGTGAGCTTTAGTTGTGAAGAGATACTACTTAAGTTTAAACGCAATAATTCTCTAATGCCATAGAATAAGCAAATAAATAAGTCTTTCAAGAAGTTGATGTTGTTTTTCCTTTAACCTCTTAGGAGAAATTTTTTTACAGCACAGGGGTGAATCCAGGATTTTCGTGAGGGGGTGGAGGGACGCGGTTTATCTCGTCGGAGAGGGGGAGCACCTCAAGAAATTCTGACATAAAATTACTTCAAAATTTGAAAGTAAATATTTAAGTAATTTTTCAGTGTAGCACTAAACTTGAGAATAACCCTTTAATGAAGGGTATAACACTAAATTTGCGATTAGTATTGAAATTAATTAAAAGCGAATAATAAGAACATCAACAAATAGTGATTATTAAAAGGGAAATAAGTTTACACATTATAACAATATTAAAATTCTTTAGCTATACAATCATTTATATAAAATAGACGGAAATATTCAGATTTCGAACAATAGAACTTTAACTCCACTCTTTAGTATAGCAATAGTTATTTCTCATTCTAAAAGTTTACCACTAAGCAATACTAGTACGTTATTTGCGTGGTATTATTCAAAGATTTTGTTTAAAGCACGTTATTTAAAAATAAATGATTTTGAAGATCAATATTTATTATTATTCATTGAAATAGTAATAATAAAAATGATAACATAAATTTAAACCTAAACAATGTTTTTGCAACAAGGTGAGAGGTGCGCAATTTAAATTTGGGTTGGTTCATTAGTAACTATTTTCGCCATTTTAATATTTAATTTGACTGTCTTAAGTATTTATAATAATTACCGTATGTTAATTATTTAATAATATTACTAATAACAATTTAAAAAATGAAACCTGTTTAGTGAAATAGTATTACGTGCCAATAAAACTAGTTTACGGGGAAAATATTTTGCATAAATGCTCTTCGCCTCCAGTGGTTATGGAGCTATGACCCCTAAAATACCACCCCCTACGCCTAAGAAATTTAACTCTGGAAGCAACCTTTATTGCTTGCCCCCACCAAAGAAAATATGTGGGTGAGTCACCGGACTTATAAGTGGGCATTGTTGCTTAAATTGTTTATATGTTTTATAAGGAGTTATTTTTTTTTAAGGGGGATTTTTCTAAGTGTATCATGTTTTAAAAATTATTGGAGACATTTTCTCATAATTAGAACTGAGTTTATTTGACACAGCTCGTAATATACAAAAAATTTACACAAAGTGTAGCTTGTATAAAATATTGGCAGCAAAGCAATAGGTAGTAGATATATCTTAGGATTATGGTGGATAAAAATTACATTATTCTTCGATTAATCAAAATTTGGGTGGTAGAACCTAACCTATGGACATTCCGGTTTCTGTTACACAGGCTGATAGACGAATGTAATGAAATTGTAATCAACATTTTTACTCATTACGCATATAGCAATAAATTTAAATATAAAATGGCTTAGTATAATCGAATAACTACCCCTGAATACAGCATTGTAACGAAATTTGAAGCATGTCAACAAAAAATAAAAATTCTAGGGAATGTAAATAAAAGGGGTTCATGACTAAAGTCGAACATTTTATCAATATTATTTATAATAATATAGACCCCGCCCCCCTACATTATTTTTAATTCATTGTTCGGGTGGTATTATATTGTTCCTTTTTATCAAAAATAAAATTGACAAAGTTGATTAAGTCATTATTACGTTTTACCGGGCACTATGAGAAGTGCAGTAATTAACATAGAAGTATTAGTATCTAAGAAAATATTCGTGCACTTGAAATTATGACGTTGGAAATAATATTTGAACACCTTAAAAACAGATAGCTAGGGTTGAGATTATTTTTTTCCTCCATAAATATCACATTAAAGAGAATAGATTTGTTAATGTAGAACCACACGAACCTATCTTCGAATATTTGGTCATTTAGTATGACACACAAAGTTTATCTTCACTACCATTAAAAATATGATATACAGTGTGAAGCTACTATATTCGTCCTAAACTTTATTTAATTTAAAATTACCCTGAAAGTCTAGAGAATATACAGAAATCATGAGACCCATAAACAATATTTTATGTCAAAACGGTTTACCATGAACAGTAAGCAGCCAGTCTCGTATATCTCTACCACAAAATTGTTATTTAAATAATTAACCGATTCTAAGCATCAAATTCGTGTTGTCTTTAAAGCTGCATACATTTTGTTATTGGTTGTGATTGTTGGTAATTAGGTGGGATTTAACAAATTACCAACTACCTCCGAAAAACTGGTTTGAATCTCAGTTGATTTAAAAACTGTGTTCTTGAGGCACTAAAGTAAAATAAATCCCAATATATCAAAGTTAAGTACCAATTTAAACACAACACATGGTGAATTCATTCAGCGTGTCAAATTGTTTTTGGTATTTTATTATTTTCTCCGAAACATAAATATTTAGTATTTATTAAGTTTAGAATGGTTTGTTTTAAATTTATTTTTTATATTATATAAATTATTTTTAATATACCTTTATTTTGAAATGGTCTTTATAATCATAGGGGTTCTTGAAGGTGATTTAAGGCTTTACATTTTAATTTTAACAATTCCTACTAAAGTTATTTTATAGTTTCCAAACTTTTAGTGTAATGCGTTGTTGATTGGTATATATATTAATATATTTTTTGATAATTCAAAGAATAACAAATAAGTTGTGATGATTGATTCAAATGATATTGTAAAAATATATAGAAAAACACACAATGAGCCTAACACAAATAATAACGATATAATATATAGCGGATGTATTTAAGCTATGGCTCGTGGGCCATATGCATCTCTTATTTTAATTGTATCCTGCCCACTAAGAAAATCAATTAAATATGTTGAAATAATGAAATAGCAATATAGAAAAGTTCACGTTGTCATATATTTTAGGAATTCATATAAATATTGAGCCTATCGTTCTGTAATTTTGGTTTATTTACTTTTAGTTACGCTTTTGAATCTCTTGCTACAAAATAAAAAGCCTAGGCCTATTTTTATACACATTCACTTTTTTTAATTGCTTTATATCTGTCCTCTAAGATCAAAATAAAAGTAAAACTTGGCGTACTCAACTTGTAGTTTAGTTGTAGACTTCCAATATATAATAAAAATAATTGCTTGGAAAGTGTTTAGACACATTCCAAAGAGGAATAATACTAAATAATAATTATTATTATTATTAGCACCGCGTCTTACTACCCGTTCAGGTTATACGCACTTACGCTAATGTGTAATGGTAGGGTGATTGTGAGATGAAATGGAGGACCTACAATTTAACGTGGAATCCGAACCACGGTGGAGGCCTGGCATTTCCCACATTCACAAGATGTCTTGTCAGAGGTGAAGGAAGGGTTTGGTGATCAGATAAATCTTTTCCGGGTCCTAGGATTGAACCCCGGCCGCCAGCATAGAAGTCTGACACCTTACCCCTAGACCGCCAGGTCACCTCTTGTCGCTAATACTAAAGATAAATTACAATAGTTTCTAAAATTTAGGATTGAATCCATTCATTTGAAAATCAAGCAACATTATCATTTGAAATCCTTTTCACTAATGGTTTTAGCTATCTCGAATCGCTGATATAACATAGGCTACCTAATTCTTATGCCAAAGCATACAAAAGCATTAATTACTCTCATAGCGTGTAGTCCGAACATGTAGTAATACGCAGTGTTAAAAAAAAAGCTCTGGTATTGTCTGGCTTTCTTGTGAATGAGGTTGAGGTTGAAATCCTAGTTGGGTATAATGAGGATTTTATTCTTAAATAGTTTCTCCACTGTCACTCCACGTAGTTTGCGGCCCATTGGTGGGAGTATGTGAGAAACCCAGAAAGTTAGAAAGACAAGGTACACATAAAGCAAACACGTATTCAATCTCCCTCCCCCTCCCTCCACCCCCTAATTTCCACACCCTTTGATCCTTGTTTTGATTGAGGTGCTGTACAATCTACCGATAACATTAATTGTTAATGAAAACATCATCATTACTTTGAGTGTCACATTGGGCTAAGACAGACTTGGTGAGTTGTATCATTTGATTCTGAAGACCAGAATCACGAACAAATTGCAGCTACATCAAAATTTGACTCTATACATTCAATAAATATCGTGAAAAAGCTCGCTTGATCATATTAAAATAATTTAATCAGTTTTTATTTAGTAAAACAGTTAATTCTTTCCTACTTGATGACATTTTGTCTACTTCATCGATCTGGTTCTATTAACTTCTGAATGAAGCGTTTATAGTTAGATGTGAAGGTATTCAAGTAGTGAAAATATTGTAAAACCTAGCCCACTAGACTAAATGAGAAGTTGGAATTAAGGCTTGTAACATGTCTGTACCCAGAAATGTAGCCTATTTGATCCATGATGCCTCATAGGAGAGTTCTCTCACAATAAATGGCAAATGGTTTTTTTCAAAACTGAGCCCCCCTTAAAGCAATTTAAAGTTTTTCTAAACACAATACTAGTATTTAGTGGTATAAATTTGATAAAACCTCACCAAGCCAACAGCCCATTGTAGTCAGTTGTGTCATTCTCATTGTACTCGTACATGTTAAAAACCTTTTGGAAACATTTTGATATCTAATCCTTTTCATTCTTCGTTAGCAGCATTTAACTTTGTGGCATTAACAAATTAATAAAACAATTCAATTTAATAAAGGCCCGCATCAGTGGGAAAGGTGGCTAAGAAGTCAAACTCATCTGGTTTGGCTTGCCAGTCGGGCCTCGAATCCCAGCAGGGTGTATTAAAGATGATTTTTCCTAAAAAAAACTCTCCTTTCTCGAAAATACTGTTGCATTTGCCCGGAAGGTATACATACAAAGATTTACCAACCGGTTTTTAGTTTACTTAGATCCAACCCACCTTAAATTGTTTCCACATGAACATGAAATCACACAGCTATTCAATAGTCGAGCCGATGGGTTATGTTTGAATACAATAAACATAGTTAATTTTGACTTCCATTATAAGAATATATAAAATATAACAATAAAACCAGGGTTAGAATTATATATGAAAGAAAGCTAATTTTGGTACAAGTAATATTGTACACTTCTTTTATCCTGAAAGATGGCAGTCTTACCTGGATGGACTAAACATTGACCCGATTTTGTAAGCTTTGCCAAAGTGTAACACCTACTTTTCAGGATTAATAAAGGGTGCGTGAATAGCGAAGCTTATAAGGTGGAAATGATCTTAGGTTGAGGATAGAGCCACATCAAGCATCGTATTAGTTAACCTTCGGGGAATGGCGCTAAAAAAATAACACTAGGATTGGTACTGTTGCATTTTTGCAACATCCTATAATGTTCTAAATAATCAAAAACACATACGTTAATACATAATATTATTATTGAAGCAATATTATTAAATAAATATTTTAATAACAATAAATTTTTGTAAATTTTATTTAAAAAAAATATAATTACGATGACGTTAAAATGGTACAAAAACATAGCTTATTAGTAGGGAAAAAAGTACATGTCAATTTATAAATACTAAAGTACATTAACTAAAACTTTGTAACATAATATATAAAATACCTAACAATCATAAAATATAAGTCTAGATTAGGACGTATTTTGAACAGAAAGAAACAATACTAACAAGATTATTTCAAAAATTTACCTACATTTTGGTTGAAAAAAAACTTTTCTTCTTTCAGTTTGTATTTTTATGTATAATAGCATCCACACGTGAATAAAAACTACAACAAACTAAAGCAACCTGATAGAACTTTCAGACACGTGAAAGAACTTGAATGAACTATCCAATGTAAACATAAAGTGGCAATGGACGAATGCAAGTGAATGATGTTTTGCGCCATGGCGTATTCACAATATTCCTGCATAAAGTCAGGCAAAACTCCCGTAATTTAGGAAGAAAGAATTCTTTTTTAAATTCTTAACTACATCATACTACACATCAGGAACGATTTTACGAATACTTTGATGGGATCCGACCTAATTACCTTTAATTTCCAAAATAATTTCAAAAAATTACAGCTGTTTCGGAAATGCAAAAGCGCCCATCAAAGAAGGTTAAATTGTAGAATGACACCCAGACACGGGAATCTAGACCTTTACAAACAATTAGCTAATCAACGGTATTTTAAGATTGTTTACAATTTGATAATTTGCAAACATCCATTTGAACAAAAAAATGACAAATTTATTCTACGTTTTCTTTGTAGTTTGTAGTCTGAGTAAGTTCATTTGTGGGGTAGGTTTATGGGAAGGGGTTTAGGGTGCTACCTGAACTTAGCTTTATGAAAGTCGGTTTATTGATATTAGGAAGGCAATTCTCGTCTACTGCCAAGTAAAACCATATTTATAGTAGGCAGTTTTTAAAAATATTTGCCTGAGAGTGAAGTTTTCTTTTGGGAATGCACGTAGCGATCCCCGTGTTGAAGGACTAAAGCTCTCCAAATGAGTACAACCATTTTAACTGGAGGCTGTGGGTCTAGTGTACGTTTTTTGTGGCCCAGGATCATTCTTTTCCTTGTAGTTTAAGCTGTGACGTAACCAGGTTTTTTTATCCGGGGGGCTCTAAAGGAAATCTCCTCCTTCTCCCATCCATTGGTCTGGGCGTACCTCCACGCACGCAGAAGCAGAATAGCATGCTCTAATACTCCATGAATTGGTCACACCATGTTATTGACCGTACTTAAAGGCAGGTTGTCGTATTTTGCTAAGGTTCTCAAACAAGGAAAATACACATTAATATTAGTGAAGGCAAAAATAAAATTTCAAACCGAATAACGGTTTATATGGATGTTGGGTGGGAGCCCCTCGCTGACCACTTTTTTACACATCTCACAAGCACAAAACCCATTGCAATGGCACGACACCGCTCAGCACCAACCCCTTTGCTTTGCTTTTTTCAATGGAACGTAACCCACTATAAGCGCCCGGAATATATAGGCCCCGCTCCACTCAGCACCGCACTAGCCAGAACGTTCTTGGGGGCATTTTCTCCGGTCGAGGCAACCAGCCAGCGTGGCCCTGACCACATACTACTTAACATAACATGTGCAATTTATTGTTTTTACTGTGTTTAGTATTAGTGATTTGTGTTTTAATTTTATTATTTGTATAAATATGAGTACGAATGAACTTCTTTCTTAAATATGTCGTGCACCCAGAATTTGTGTTTCAGTGGAACACGATTTTCACGCGCTTCTTCTTCTGCACAAACCACTGCAATTATCATAAACTCCTCTTACGATGAACTTCCCAATGCAACTGAGGTATTTTGACCGGTACCGTGACGTTCTGGCCGGTCATAATGGGTTCACTACAGAGCTTTACGGTGCCTAGTGGAGCGGAGCTGGGGGGTGTCGGCCGTTGCAATGGGTTTCCTGCTCTATCCAAGCAGCGCTTTAGGACGTTGGTGGGACCTGGTAGGCTTAATGTCGTAGTTTTCAAGCCCCTGGATAAGAGGACTGGTGGCACCAGGAAGCTTGTTGTAGAAGGACTGTGCAAACTTCTGGAAGGGGTCCTTGATATTGGGCTCTCCAAGTACCAATGAAGAATCACGTTGCGAAAGTACCGGGGGCATCCACATTGATCTGCAAACACCAGTTCTGGAAATCCTGCATCCTACTAATGTACGCGTTCGTCAGGTGGCCCCACGTTGAACACGCATAATCGAGAATCGGCCTAAGCAGGAGCTGGATGGCCTTGAATAGCTCCACGAAGAAGTTAATTTCAGCTTTATAAGGACCGAGTTCCTGATATCGTCCACTCCGGAGGCTTTGTTTAATCTTAGAGTGACTAACGCACGCACCATTTATGTTGTCTCCGTGAGTTCTGGTTCATCTAAGGTTATGTAAAAGACCAAACCGATTACATGTGCCACGTGCGGTGTGCAGCGAGTCTGCCGGGTTGTCAATCCTGTTCTAATTGCGCCTCTAAGTGCTCAGAAAGAGAATCGGCCTTCACCTTGTTGGAATTGTCCAACCTGTTCCGATAAACAATAGACGGCCTTGGTGCGAGGATCCACAAAGTCTTCCTCGTCATTTGCCACAAGGACAAATCTTGTAAATACAGGCTCTCAATCTTGTCCTTCCAGACACTGTTCTGGTATTCTTGGACCATCTCGTGAACCACATGGAATTTGCGGTTCCTATTGGCCCTGTTCATCGGCTCTCTCAAAGTTTGCTAAGCCTCCCTCTGCTGATTTTTCTCCTGAACGTGGCTAAGGATAAGACTGGTACAAGAATCCTGTGGAGTTCTCTTAAAATAGTGCCTTGGCGTCAAATCTTATAGCACCCCTTTGATAGCGGAAGCTACTAACCCCATATCGTTATCGATTTTTGTTGTCGTTCGAAAAGTAAGGTTGGGTCCCAGCCTCTCTCTCAACACATTCGTGAACCTGTCGTAGTCAGCGCGTCTCAGGTCAGGTTTTTAGGGGTATCTATGAAGGACACCGTGCGTCCTAAGTTCAAGAGAGTGAGATTGTGGTCTGAGTATTGATCTGCTAAGGACTTCATTACTAATCTCCGTTTGATTCCTCTGGTGACAAAGAAGTAGAAGACGTCTGGGAAAAGGGTAATATGTTGGGATGGGTCGGGTTGTGGGACACCAGACAGTTTTTATCTATGAAGTCACAGAGCAAAATTCACCTCCAACATCCATAATTCTAGAGCTCCAAGATGGGTGCCTTACGTTGTAGCCACCACTGATTAAAACAGACGTGGCAGCGCATTCACATCTGCTCCTGTGACCCGGTAAAACCGACGCTATGGAGAGTAGTAGATGGAAATGAGACGTACTGACCCGGTTGAGGTTACCAGTAGGACATCGGTTAACTGATGCTTCCATGTGATAAAGTGGTGGAAGGAGGAAGCGAAATGGCACGCCACACGCATTCATCCCTATTGTACAAATACCCCCTCCCTCTGCAACCAGTACAAGTACACATTCAAATTGTGTTAGATCTCGGTTCACTCACCTCAAACAAGCATACCATGGTATTGATCATCTATAGGTTATATAACACATTCAAATCGTGTTAGATCTCGGCTCACTCACCTCAAACAAGCATACCATGGTATTGATCATCTATAGGTTATATAACACATTCAAATTGTGTTAGATCTCGGCTCACTCACCTCAAACAAGCATACCATTGTATTGATCATCTATAGGTTATAGAACACATTCAAATTGTGTTAGATCTCGGCTCACTCACCTCAAACAAGCATACCATGGT
>CABFOW010008778.1:0-11324 GCA_902141385.1 Timema californicum | reverse complement strand
GGGGTTTCAAAATGAGATGACATTGCCTCCTTAATTTGTTTGAAAGTTTTGAAACACTTTACATTAATATTAAAATCTACGCCAGTTTTTCCAAGGTTGTAAAGGGGGTGAAATAAAGTGCCGAGGTCTGGTAAAATCTTCCCGTGGAACTTGACTTCCCCCAAAATGACATCACTTTGGTTCTTAAGTCAGTAGCTTAGTTTTTAAAATTGGTTCCACTTTTATGGGGCACTTTTGGGTGTCATCATTGCGTATGATAAATCAACAATAAAAGATTTTAGGACGGTATACTTATCAGCATTCGCTATGATGTTTATCTTCACAGTCTCTGGTTCTTTCACTGTTTGGAATGGAGTAGTTCATGATGGCGTGTTGAGGGATGATGGTTGTCTTAACGTCCCCACAAAGCCTCATCGTTACAGGAACCACTGGTGTTGCATAATATGCGTAGGTAACGCTCCGTCTTGAGAACATGAGAGTAGGTCCCATTGCATTGTATTCTTTAAACTGGAACAGAATGGTGTCCAAGATGAATCTGAGTCTCCACTTCTTTATTTTCTCCTACCCCTGCAAATTTGTTATCATCATTGGAATATGTCTTATCAATAACATTGACAGTTCCTAAAAGTTAATTTAGATTCAACTCAAGAGTAGACAATCTCTTGATGATCATTATATTAGCAAAAGTGCCCACCGCTAAATTCAAATTTTTCTCATTATCTATAACGTTGGCTCTACCCAATAATTGTACATGTTCACCAGTGTAAGCACACAATTTTAATGTATTGAATAAAATGTTCCTTATCTGAAAACTTGATCTTGAACATGTTCTCATTTATTAGAGATATATGTGCTCCTGTACCCATTTGGAAATCAATTTTAAATCGATCAAATGGTAACTGTACCATCATTTTATTAAGCTTTATCGGACCTTTAATGTGAAGAATATCAGTGAACATACCTAAAGATTGATTTAAATTGATAATTTTCCCACTCGATGTTTGATCATACGAATATACCTGGTTTATATCCCTTTTATTTAAAAACTAACCTGATTTCTTATCCAGATTGGATATTCTTGTGTTGGCATTTTTCGCTCGCGCGGCACTGAAATGGCTCTTGACCACATAAATATGACTAGAAGCATTATGGTACCAGCATTTAGAAGATTTGTGAATTGTTAAATTACAATGTAATACATAACATATCTTTGCTCTACTTAATTTTCGTAGTCTTTGATTTAGGCCCTTTTTATTAACTATATAGATATGTTTGTTACTGTTACCCTCTTGTGGAACTGAAAGATGTAAAATAAAGTAAGAACTAGCAACTAGTTCAACAGCAGTTGCAAAATTAACTAATTCAATTTCCATCAGTTTCAACTTTAAATCATGAGAAGGTAGGCCCTGCTCAAATTGAGTACAAAGGGTGTCATCAAACCAATTATATGTAAACTTACAATAATGAATTAGTTTTATTAATTTAACAACAATATATGGCAGTGATTCACCTTCTTGCTGACCCCCCTCTGCCAACGAATTGGGTTCTGGACAAAAATGTCTGCAATTCTGGCTCACACGGATCAAACAGACGATTGGGTGGATGCTCGTCAATGGGATATAGCAAATATAACGTTTGCTTACCGTCCGTCATATTATAAATCTTATGCCCATCTTTCATTCTTTACATGTAAAATTTCCAGCCGGATTTATCTGAACGAAATAAAGTTTTATATTCAACTCGGCAAATGACTCCGCACTGTAGACAAAAGCCAAAATTCCTTGTCAGTCACGGTATAAATCGTTGTTTGGCTGGAAAAGGCCACTCAATAAGTTGTGGGTGAATTCTCTGCTTTTCTCACCACCTCTATTGTGTACTGGCCACAGCATTAGTGCCACGAGCTGAGCTGATTGGCTCTCGAGATTTGAGATAGTTCTCACTTTATCTGATAGTTAGTGTAGTAGTGTAATATATCACTGGAAAGAGAGCATTTCCCTCTATTATTTTATATAAGGTTGGCAACAACAAAAAAATCAACCATAAATAATTATTGGAACTAGGAGTTTAGTACATTTAAAACTATAACACGGTCACACACTCAATGTGCTAGGTGCAACGCAAATCTACGTACGAGCTGCGTGGAAAAAAATAAGTGTGGCTCACATTCATACTGATGTAAACAGTTTTCAAATGTACGGGTTAAGTTGTTGTTGTTTGGAAAAATATACTATTTAGATTTTAAAGTTATGTCGTGTGAATGAAAAGATGTCTTTACCAATGTAAGTAAATAGGCGTAATAACTTTATAACTTTATATAATCTTTTTAAAAAAATACATGGAATCATTCATTATAAAAGGTTTTTTGAAAAACGCTTTCATTATATGTAGTCCTAATTATTTATTCATGAGGTAAGCAATATAATAAATCTTGCTGTAAGGTAAGCAATAACGGACCAAAAATATCTATTGTAGGATATTGAATAAAAATTTATGTAATTACTATTTATAATCAATAATCATATATATTTAAAACTTTATTTTCTCGCATAAAAATAAATACATTACATCAAAATAATATTGAAATCTATGTATAATTTTTTTTTAAATATGTTAGTTAGCATTAATTTTTTTTAAATTTAAAATAATTAAAAGTTAAATTTAAAATTTAGAGATTAAATACTTTTAGTTAAATTGTATTATTATTGTTAAAGAACAGTACATACAGGCTAAAATGATATACAAATCACAACAATCGCTTCATAAATAAATGTTTGGCGAATTTTCTTGCAAACACTTACAAAAATGAGGACATAGCTGTGGCATTCCCGGCACACATAACCTAACAAGCCTCTGGCCTCTTTACACGCCAATTCTGGAATTGACGTGGCACTCAGAGGGTTGATTAACATCACTCTGATGGACGTAAGTAATTATTAGTTTATTCAACAGCAGCGATCCTACAATCCATACCCCATATAACCTTTAGTCTCCTCTGCACTATTCCCAGTGTTGCCAATACACTCACAACAGTTCCAACACACAACTCACGTATCAACTACTAGTAGATAGAAACAAAACAATTCACATATCAAGCAACAATAAATAAATAAATAGAGTCAAAATATATTCTCACATATCATTATATTAATGCTAGGTTATCGGTTTATTCTTTTCTTATTCGTTTTAAAACTATGTGTATTAGTGTACTTGTTAACTACTGGTACAGGTTTTCTAACACATCCATTTAATTTCGCTAAGTGTTTTTATAAGCATATATCTGAACTGCGGAAACTGACATCACACAAATGGTTTGCTCCCCCTGGTGTTTAGACACCACTCGAGACAGTGCCTGTCTCACGAGAAAAGCAACATAAAACAAGATGTACGTTCTTCTCTCTCTCTCCGGTTTCATCATTCTGAGAATGATTTTGTTGAAATAATATTAATCGTCATCATCATCATCATCCTCATCACTCAACATTTCCGTCTCTGCGGGTCGTCCGGCACATCCTCTTCCATTCCTGTCGATCTCTCCAAACTCCTCCCTCGGCCACACGTCTCCAGTCCGCTCCTTTAGCGTCCTCCTCCTCCTGTGCTTGGTCCATCCATATTGGTCTTCCAATAGTTCTTCTACCCTTCTCTTTGTTCTGTAAGGCTTTCTTGGGCATTCTGTCCTTCTCCATTCTCATCACATGACCTAACCACAGTAACCTTCTTCTCCTCAGTGTTTCTTCTAAACCATCCCTCATTCCTTATCCTGTCTCTCCTTATTACATTCTTAATACTTCTCAGGAACTCCTCGTCTCTGCTGCCTGTAAATCTCTCTTCGCCCTTGTCCACGTTTCAGAGCCATGTGTCAATATTGGACGGTCAGATCATATTAAACTCAATCGGGGATTGATCTTGTGACCTCTTAACTCGGATATGTATTCTACCAAATTAGCTAAAGTTCTTGCACAACACTAGAAACATTTCAAAACTAGATCTGTTTTGGTACTGCCTGCGGTTTGCGAGATCCTGGCCAGCTTCAAAATTAGGAGTCTGGAATACAAATTATCCGCATATTTATTTTTAAAATATTGCAATTTTTCTGTTTTATTTTGAATTGTTCTGTTCAATTGTAACGCTTCATACCGGTTGTATTGTTGTATTTCAGGCTGTAATGATGGATACATTGATAACAGTATTCGTGGAGGACTTAAAGCAAAAGACAACAACAGGCGCCGATGAAACAGAAAGGCCGATGTACGACACTTCAACCGATAGTGATGGTAATGTTTTAGTAATAGAATAAGTTGATCCATAAGTCCCTCTGAACCCAAAGTAAAAATGCAATATTTCCGTGACATAAATGGGCCATAATCTTAAATAAACATTTACAATTTGTTTGTAAAATCATGCATCAATTTGGGTCATAAACTATATTCAGTAGGTACCATATATCTTAATGTCTTTATATGCTATCCAAGTTGTACACTAAGCCCACAAAACTATTAAGGGACTTCCTACATATTCCTGTAGGTAGGATCACGAACCAACAATAGAAAATTCACCATATACTGACATACCAGGTCAGAGTTGAACAAACTCTGCAGGTCAGTGAAAAATGATTTATTCGGTGTTGAATTATGGTTTCCATAAGTTTATTAAAATCACAAGAGTGGTTTTTCCATCTTTTATAGCTCCTTTATTCTATTGACACTATTGCGCGCACAGTTTTCATCAGTTTGTATGAAACTTGGCGTACTGCTTGATTCTACTCAAAACAATCAGGAACCAAAACAATTAAACGGGAAATAGTTATATCATAAACAAATAATCAATTATATTAAAACCCGCCTCGGTGGCATAGTTGGCTAACGTGCTTGTCGTGTTGAGCTCGACTGCTGAGGACGAGGAGATCGAGGTTCGAATCTCGGTCGGGTGAACTGGGGGTGGTTTTTCCTAAATGGTTTTCCACTTTACCTCCACGAAAATGCGGGTTCACTTCCTCTATTTCAACCTTCCCAATTCCTAATCCATTTAGAGTAATTAGTACTTAAAGCGTATAACCCGAATGGGTAGTAAGACGCGGTGCTAAATATTATTATTATTATTATTATTATTATTATTATTATTATTAATTATATTAAAAGCATTCAATAATTCTAATAATATCGTGCAGAAAAATGTAACTAACTCAAACAGAAGACAGATTGAACTAGTTTCTAGTAGTTACAAGTCATAAACTAAAATATTAAGTAAAGCAAATAAAATATTATAAAAGCTACTTAGAGAAATGAATAAGAAATGGATTCAAAATTACATATTAAAGCCAAATTATGTTAGAATGTTGCAAGAACAAGGATAAGTGAACAATAAAACTCTAATATGAATCGAGAACAAGGCGGAATTGACATTAATCTATACAGTGCTAGCTTGTGTGCTCATTCTTCGCACGGGGAATGTTTGAGTAGCTTTGTTGTTTTTGAAAAATATAAAATTTATGAAAAGAAAAGTAACCAAATTTTAAACTATTTTGAAATACTACTCTTTTATTGGTTTAAATTATGTGACTTAACATGAGAAATAGGCTAGATGAGTAAAACACAATGTCAGAATAGGGATCTAATATAAAAACCTTTGCCTAAAAGTGATCACAAGAGAAGTAAACCCATGTAACATACAGTGTTACTAAAGATCATCAAAGTTCAACAAACATAAATGAAATAATGGATTCATAGATACGTATTGCTCTCTGTAATTACCTACCATCACTCGATTATTTACCACACACAACAGTTTTTATCTTATTCGTTGTGAACTTATGAACGCCTTATTTTTTGGAACCAATTTTCAGTATTTTCTGACTATCTGGAGTGGTCTTTGAAATGACTTACAAATATATCAATTTTATGTTGCACCAAAATGGGTTTTTTCTAATACATTTTGAAACTTGCTAAACTTGACAAATTTGTGTATTCTCTGGTATTTGAGCAGTCTGAAAATGAAAAATGTGTGTACTTACTTCATAAACAGCATCAAACCCTACCTTTTGGTTTATGTAGATGACATAATTTTGACAGGGAACAATCTGCAGAAGTTGAATGACACAAAACATCTTTTATGTCAGAATTCTAGATGAAGGATCTTGGAGGTTTGCACAGCTTTCTCGGTATAAAAATTGATCAGTAAACTGACCAACAAACAGCTTACTCAAACAAAGTTCTCAAGAAATTTGGTATGGAACATTGGAAACTTATCAAGACACCAATGGAGGCAAAACTACCTTAAATAACAACTACATCAGAGTGCATAGTAAAAAAAACCTTTCCGTAAGCTTGTTGGTAGTTTGATGCATGTGATGCTCTACACTAGCCCTTGAATTTCTACAGCCGGTATCAGAGCAACACGACAGAAGCACACTGGAACGAACTCAAACGAGTATTACAATACATTCAAGGAACACTTGAAGTTGGTCTCGTCTGTCCATAGAACCTTATGGGCCCACGTTGATGCAGACTTGGTCGATGACAGAGATGGTCTTAAATCTATATTGAAGTACCTATTCCAAGTTTATTGTGGCACTGTTGGTTGGACCACACGTAAGCAGACTATATTCACTGAGATCAATGGAGTCAGAGTTTGTATATTATGTTAAATACAACTATCTTCATGATCTGTATCTAAAGGGTGTTATTGATGTGATTTATTTGGGGACAAATGAACAATGTGCTGACATTCTTACAATGAAACAAAATTGATTATTTTTGTAACTATACTGGTTTAATCAAATTCTGATTCACTTGAGTTTGGTTGTATATATTTTGGGGTACATGTAGGATATTTTTCCTCCTTTTGTGGTTGTAAAATTGAGGAGTGTTAAAATAGGCAATTCTATGCAGGAATATACTATTCTTGATTGGTACCACTGTTTAATGTGTCTTTTAGCTTGATCTGTGCTCATGCCTATGAGATTGTATCATTTTGAGTCATGTTCATCTTAATTATTATAACATGTTACTCCTCACTGCGGCTTCGGGGGTAACTGGTTGATGTCACGACGACGGTGACGTTGTGTTCAGAAACGTGTGGGTAGGGGTAGGAAAAGGTCGGCGAGATTGTTCCGGCAACGGCAGTCGTGTGGTGGGAGGTAGGATAATGTCCCGACAACGTGAGTCACGGTGGGAGGTAGGAGAGAGCCTCGGCAATGTGAGTCGCGGTGGGAGGTAGGCTAGAGTCCCGGCAACGTGAGTCGCGGTGGGAGGTAGGAGAGAGCCTCGGCAACGTGAGTCACGGTGGGAGGTAGGCTAGAGTCCCGGCAACGTGAGTCGCGGTGGGAGGTAGGCTAGTCTCTCAGCAACGGGAGGCGCAGTGGGAGGTAGGCTAGAGTCCCGGCAACGTGACTCGCGGTGGGAGGTAAAGGATGACGGTGGAAGGAGAGGGAGTTCAGACAAAATTGCTCTTTACAAAACACGACAATTTATTAAGCTCTTTCAAACGGTGCGTCCAGGTCGGGTAGCCACTCTCCGGCTGGCCTCTGACCGAGGAACCACCGTGCTAAATACCCTCCACTGCTGCCTGGCTTTGTTCAATGGGAGAAAAGGGGGCTTTCCATTGGTGCGGTAAACCGTGAGCGATTGTGGCCGCTAAGTGAGCCAGTAGAAAGACGAGCTCTCATGGGCGCTGAGCACAGTGGGGAGCTCGTCACGGATGGCTTAGAGGACATGGACTGTGGAGCGGTCCAGGCAGTAGAGGGGGTGGGTGGCATGTCCTGTGCAAGTGCGGAGTAAAGATACCAGGGCCAACTAAACAGTGACGCACAACAATGTATTGTTAAATCTTTAACCAGTTTATTATTTCTATAAACATGTGTACTCTGACATTAATAACTTAGGTTGGTAATGTTTGTGACCTTGGTATTTATAGACTCATGAATAACACTAATGTGTTACAGATACACATGTGCCACTAACCATGGTGAATAGGCGAGAAATACCCCAGGCATGTCTCAGCAACAAACTCAGTAAACTCACATTGGCCACCTTTGATGAAGATGGTAACCTATCATTCAGTTAAATATTTTTGTTAATATTTCCTTATATATGCATTTTAATTGTTCGAATTTCCTTTGTATATGCATTATAAATGTTCAAATTTCCTTAGTATATGAATTTTAAATGTTCACATTTTCTTTGTGGATGCATTTTAATTGTTCACATTTCCTTTGTATATGCATTTTAAATGTTCACATCTTCTTTGTTGATGCATTTTAAATGTTCACATCTTCTTTGTTGATGCATTTTAAATGTTCACATCTTCTTTGTATATGCATTTTAAATGTTCACATCTTCTTTGTTGATGCATTTGAAATGTTCACATCTTCTTTGTTGATGCATTTTAAATGTTCACATTTCTTTAGTAGATTCATTTAAAAAAAGACATCATGGAAAATATATTAATTTTAAATTGAAAATAGTAAAAAACCTTGTTAATTAAATTTCTTTGAGTTTAAATAGGCATAATACATTTTTAAATAATAATAATAATAATTTAATGTTAACTGATGAATAAATCAAAGTATTGAAATAAAGATATGTTCTGAAACCATGATGCACCTAGTTTACAAACCTACTATATGTATTTAGTTTTAACTACCCTTGAATCTTCCCCAGTTTTAGCTCCTCTTGAATGATAATAATGTATGTTTTTTGTTTTTAGTATATTTTCCGTGAGCTCGGATCACCCTGCTTGCATGCACAGTTGTGTCGGCCACTCGGTAACGCTGTAACCTTACACCCGTTCCCTTTGCACTGCTGTTGGTGTTGATTCTTGTTACAATACAATTACTATTTTCACTACTTTTTACACACCATTGGATTATATTAGTTTCTCATATGTTTGATAAGTTGAGGATTCATTTAATGGTATCACTTATGTAGCTGTATATTGAACTCGCTGATATATATATATCAGTTTGCTTTTATTGATTTGTAAAATGCCAAGAATGTTCACAGCTTATATTAGAATTGTAAAAAATAAATCTTTAGCTATTGTTATGTTTTTATTATGAACTCAATATAATTGTATTCATAAATGGCTATTGTACTTTTTTATTCATGGTTTAAATGTTAAATAATATACACTAAGTACTTTTTCCGATAAGGAGCATGTGGGGGGTGGGGGGGTGGGGTGGAAGAAGATGTACTCTTCTAATTGATCTTTGTAATAATTCATATAGTCGTTATTTTAATTAATGTGTAATAAAATGATTTGATGATATTTAACTGAGCTTTTCTTGATTAAAATGTGCACGCTTATCGTTTATTTCTTATATCTCCTGTTCCAACCACATTCGCCTTGCTCTTGTGTTCCTCCTGACAAACCCACGCTTCCCAACCATAAAACAATTGGCGTCAACATACCTTTACTTACTGCCTGTAATCTTGACCTCTTTCGATACTATTTAATTATTCGCGATAGTCCACATATACCCAACTACTTTTCGAGATGCGTTCACCCGTCTGTCGATTTAACCACAAAACCTTCCATTCTTAAAGAACAATACGCCCAGATACACAGAATAATTCAATTGTTTCTAAGAGTTTTCTATTTTTATTACGTTGTCAGGATAGCTTGCGGGAGAGGTAAGGCTGCAGGCAAAACAGTTGTTTGGTTTCGAAATAAAATGTAGGTTTATGAATTTTAGTTTAATAGTAGTTACTAAAATATTACACAAAAAATGTGATGTTGGTAGTAAGATAAAGAATAAGAAGAATGGACACCCGTGCTCGTGGAAGAACTGGCCTAACTCGTGAATACTTAGACCGGCCAGGTTGAATGTTACTACACGTTGCTTGTACCAAACTCAACCCTGGGCTCTGATGATGCCCTCCCGGGTACCAGTACTATATATATTAGTGATGGGTCGAACCAGCTCACATAAGCTCGCTCACTCAAAAGAGTCGTTCATATGAGTCATATCGCTCACCGCATGGCTGGCTCGCTCCCAATCCCTTCACCCCTTCCCCAACCATAACTTGATGAGCGAGCGCTAACTAGTTCTCACAATTCCCGTTCCGATTGTGCAAATCTGTCCCTTTCCTTTCAACTTATGAACGAATTAAGTTTTATGTGTAATTTATCCGAATCCTATTGTTTGATTCTTTAATTTTATTACTTACTCATATTACTTATAATAATTAATCTTAGCATATAAACTTTAGTGTCTAATTCACAGAATTGTGTCTAAGTGATGTTAAGAAAAATAGTTTGATATTGTAGGCAGTGCTGCTATCTAATTACGATAGTAAGCATTTATAGTTGATTTTTTCTTAGTAGTGAACGAAGAACGACAGAAGAGTCGAGAATGACAAACACTCCTGACTCTTACCAGAGCGGACGTACGAGAGCAAAAAAGTTGTGACTAATGGTGGAGGGAATGTCTCGCTCGCGAAACGAGAGTCGTTCGTTCACAGCTCTCGTTCAAGAGTCGTTCAATTTGAATGACTCGCTCACGAGCGACCCATCACTACTATATATGACTCAAAGACGTCGTCTGTACTGATAAAGGCATTGGGCAGAGTGGCCGCCCACGAGATATATTGAATTGTGATGCCCTGTTGACAAAAGGTCAAGGTCTTTTATACCATGATATGGGCCCCTTTCGGCCTCGTTAGTTTACTTATTGTTATGAATTGTCAGAGCTCTGTTGAATTCTCCCAAGTGTGTTACTTCATACACGCTAAGCCAGCAACTATAACAAGTGTGTCCAATCAAGTTAAGTAAGCCAATGCAAACATTTAAATATTGCTCGGTGGTTATGTCAAAGTTAGACATTGACAGAAGGATAGAAGGGCAAGGACTACTCACTTATCTGAAAACTAAAGGTATCAAAGCTCACAATCAAAAACACAACAAAACTCAGTCCCCTCATTCGTCAGAAGAGAGCAAAACCTCACTGATGCTATAGT
This sequence comes from Timema californicum, assembly GCA_902141385.1. Taxonomy (NCBI): domain Eukaryota; kingdom Metazoa; phylum Arthropoda; class Insecta; order Phasmatodea; family Timematidae; genus Timema; species Timema californicum. Next base: position 372 of record CABFOW010008778.1, on the reverse strand, counting down.
ACTGGAGCTCTACGAGCTCTCCCCAGTAGTTGTAATGTTTCCGCGTCTCGAAGGAGGGAACTTGCTCCCTAATATATTACCAGGTCCCTGAGATAAAGTTCCCACCTTTTCTCCTAAGCAGACCTACTTGCACACGTAATATAATACAACTCTTCTATTGTCAGGAATACATTGTTGATATTTAATAGAGAGCACTGTCGTCACTAGCATTCCTGCAACTGCAATCCATTGCATCACTACCAAGTGCACGAGAGGTTCTCTTAGCACAACACAAGTTGGTCAGATTCTCACAGTGTCAAAACATGTTTAAAATATCATGCTTGTTTAGGCCTAACCTCATAACCAACAGTATGAGTGCCCAATAGTGTGGCG
>CABFOW010008776.1:0-16542 GCA_902141385.1 Timema californicum | reverse complement strand
GCATAATCCCAAACGAAGTGAGGTAATTCACTTTCCAGAAGATATATTGGCACTACCAGACACTTCAATTTACTTGAAATATAATCAAACAGTTGATGTGAAGAGACAGCTCACTTTTACAGGGAAAGAAGCACAATTATTTTAGTAGATGGGAAAACCTTTTTCTTTGACGTAACATTTATCAGATGTAAAAAGCTATTTTACCAGCTTAACATCTTTAGTATTGATCTCAGAAGTACAGCAGAAGAAACTAGGGTGCTTCCCGTAGTATATTCATGGTTTCCAAATAAGGAAAGGAGCACTTACATGTGACTCATTCGATCAGTCATAATTTGTTATCTACAGTGTAATCCAGATTGTATTAAGATAGAATTTGAGATTACGTCTATGCAATTTGTGAATATGGAATTACCGAACGTTCAACTAACTGGCTTATAATTTTAGTCATTGCCTGTGGCAAAAAATTAAATCTTATGTATTGACTTTGGACTCAAAACAATTAATCTGTTCATCAAATGCTTAAGATGTGTACAACATTATCTGTGACACCTCAAGACTACATGTATGAATGATGGATGATCATCATGGCTGAGGCTCCCCCAAAACGACCTATTAACAATGTTCTTGGACTATTTCACTGACCAGTAGCTCTATAATCACAACATATCTTTCAAAACGTGGATGTGACAGGTCTGTGTCATTGAACAAACAATGCCGTTGAAGGATGGAACCACAAGCTCAACTCACGCATAGGGAAGAAAACACCTAATATTTTAAAGCCCGTGTAGACTTGGAAAAAAGACGCGTCTGAAGCTGATTTTCTAAATCGGCAATATGAATGTGATGAGCCAAGCATAAAGAGAAGTAAAACAAATACAAGTGACAATAATATTGACAACATTTTGAAATTTTCAGAAAAGGCAAGTAGTTGTATAAATTTCCCCAGGCACTCATTTGCACTACAAAATTTAACTGAATTTAAAAAAACACATTGTAGTAGAAAATCAACAATTAAAAATTCAAAGAACATATTATTCTGCATTAACTTTTAACACTTCTGGGTTGTGACATGAATGAGAAATATATACGAAAATAAAAGATAAACAGAACCAAGACAAAAAACGTAATGTTCTGCATGAACTTTCAAACATGTTCAACTTGTGTATAACCACTCAATAGACAGTACAAAATAAAGTTTATGCTGTTTGATCACATGCAACCATCCCATGATTAAACACATACATACTTGATGATAATATTCACCGCATTGCCCTCCCCTCCTCCTACCCACTCTCATCGTCTGTGAAAACCATTTAATTATTTTGTTCTCTTCAACCTCAGTCCGAAACCAACACTCCTGGAATCGGCATGTAACCTTTGTCTCTTTCGTAAATAATGGGAAATTAAATCCATCATCACTGCTTTTAAATGCCATTTAAACACAAGGACACGAAAATATTTATTTTTTTAACTAGTTATATTACCACTTTGTGTAATTAATTTATTAATGGATCAATAACCTGTGATTATTTACTAAAAAACCCAAGTGTATTTTTATAAGAAAGTTATCTGTTGGACTGTAATTCACTATTGGATGGTTTCTATTGTATTCCCAGTTTTTCGATATTATTTCATCTAGATTTGGGGAGAAAATACTCTCTTGATAATGAAGGTAAATATTATGTATTATTTTTGAAGTTTTTGACATGAGTGGACTTGTTGATATGATCAAATAAATATAATGTAATTAGAGAGTCATCGGAAAAGAAAGTTTCACTTAAAGCTGCCTATGTTACATACGGATGTTGATTTATGTTAATAATTTTATGGCTGTGGCTAGCAAATATTGTAAAATGGTTTCAACCTTGATTTCCTGAGCTAGAATATTAACTTATACTAAGAATTAATTAGTTTATTTTAAATGATTGGGATGTTGGAATCCAAAAGAAAATATTGCATTAAAGTCGTAATACAACAAATAACAAATATTAACAATTATTTCCTTTAATCCATAAAATAATTATTTAAGAAAACATAAACTCAAAATCATATTTATAATTTTGCTATCTTATATATTCTTGTAAGTATTGTAAGCTTTGTAGGATTTTTCTGAACATATTTTTGTTAGGTTTCCCCCAGTAGCCAATTTTAGTTAAATGTTGGGTTAGTGTTTATTATAATGTTACACTTGTTGAAATAAATCATCTATTACCTAAAAACTAAGCTAATATACCCCTTTTATTTCTTATGACTAAAATACTTTACTAATCTTACATTTAAAATTCAACAAACAAATCATATATCTTAACAATATAAAATGTAGTATCCATATTCCTTTTGTTTTTAATTTTATTAGATTGAAATATCCCCTCACAAATTGTTTCTTGGGGTAATAAACACATTCAAAACCTATATTGAATGATTGTGTAGCAGTATTTATTGTTAAAAACCAATAATTTCAAAAGGTGTGCTAAAACATTTGGTAAATAGTCATTATAATTATTCCTAATTCACTGATAAACTCATATAGTAAGATATTTATGAGCTTCTGGATGTCTCAGAGAGTAAATCTTTTTTATAATAGAAGACTTTGTGTATCACCAATAGATAAAAACAATATATATATATATATATATAATTTATTTTAATTTTTTACGTTTAAAAAATTTAAGCAAATTAGAAAAATAAATCACAGAGACATTCTATTTTCACTCAATAAACGTGACTAAAAAGCATACAATTATAGGGGATTGTTTAGGAAGACACATTATAATGTGTTACATACCCTGTACTCATCACAATACATTGTTAGGATAATTAGATCTCAAAGATTATGGTGGGCAGGACATACAGCGCTATATTAATTTTATTATGAATTATCATTCAATGTTTTGAAGTTTATTGTAATTATTAATTTCTGTTTTTCATTTTCAGATGTTACTATATCGAGTTATATTGGCTATTATAATTACATTAACTACGTACAATATTTATTCCAAAGGCGAGTCTTGGACACAGCGTTTAATTATATCTAATTTTACTTCAAGTATAAATACAATTATCTATCAATATTTCCTACAAAATAACTACTTTATTATTACAGACCATGAAGGTGACACCAGTAATGAAGTTATTGATGTCGTTTTAAGAACTGTCCATGAATCTAAGTGCACCCAAGTTGTATCTTTACACAATCATTCACAAGAAAATAATTTCACCAAACTTATTCGTCATGATAATGTAGAAAACAGTGTCGGTTTTATTATATTTAGAAATACAACTGAGGGAAAATGTTTTGCAGACCACCATTGGAAGAAATCATCCTTTTGGAACCCTCAAGCGTTCTTCCTAATGGTCATCACAGCACCTCTAACAGAAGGAACAGAAGAAATTATTGAAATGTTGAAAGACTGTTGGGATAGGTTCAACATTATGAATATGGAAGTAATTTTTTGGAATCTTAGTGTTTTGGAAGGCGAAGTCAACCACATAAGTCCAAGCAATAATTGGTTAAGAATAAGATCATTGAGCTACAATCCATTTACTGAATGCGTTAATTATGTAGATTTATTTAATGAATATACTAATGATAACACGAACAAAATGTTTCCGGACAAACTTAGAGATACCAAAGGGTTTTTAATTGAAGCCCCTATTATTGGCGCTAACCATCTAAATTTAGATTATAAAGATGATTATAATGAAAGTTTAACTTTAATTGGACCAAATGGGAAAATATTCAACGCAATAGTTGAAAAATTGAATTTAGTTGTAAATATTAGTTACGTTGAAGAATATGATAGCTTAGCTGAAAAACAAGACATATTATTATCAAGAGGTTTCTTATCTATAGCAGGTGTGTGTTTCTACTTCCTAATACACAAAACAACTTATCCTTTTAATCAAGACTGCGTCACAATGATCGTACCTAAATCTTTAGTCGGTTCCAAAATACATGAGCTTAATATTGCCTTTCTCGACACTAATTTGGTTCCTGTTTGTAAATATTAATTTTTTCATGGCAATCATTTGGAAGGCTTTATCTTATGTATGGTTCATTGAAAGGCCTAATAAATTACAAAACCGTGTATTTTTGGACGCATTTCGCATGTCGTTAGCAGGGTCTACCCAATCAATGACTTCTCTATTCCATCAACGTTTTGTCATTATATGTATACTGATATTCAACTTAATCATGAATAACACCTATACAGGTAACCTATATAGTTTACCTCACAGTCCCCACATATTTACCTGATATGAACACACTGATGGAAGTTGCTGATTCTGATCTAAGAATAACAGCAATCTTTGATGGCCTAAGTGGTGTTTCAGATGTTGAAAAGACCTTGGATTTAACAGATGAGCTTATCGGTAAAGTGGTAAATAAGATCTTATTTATCAATGATGATGATGAAGCATTAAATTTGATGGCTTTCAGCAGAAACATTAGTAGGCTTACATTAAAATACGACGGAAGAGCCATGATCTCTAAACCTGAATATTTCCGCAATGGCCGAACACTGCTTCATGTTGTGGAAGAATGTTACTGCTCAACATTGAAGGTATTCCACAGTGTCGAGAGCCATTCTCCATTCTTGATCAAGTTTAACGATATAATTGTTCGCTTGAATGAAGCTGGATTCATCCAACAATGGAATAAAGAACTTCTCAATGAAAATCTGCTACTATCTAACAAGAACACACGTGGATCCAACAACCCCGTTGTTCGCACACTTGACCACCTTCAAGCGGTGTTTATTATTTTGGGGTTTGGGTTGAGTATCGCGAGCATCATTTTTATACTGGAAACGGTAATTCGTTTGTTCAAGATCGTTTCCGTATCCATACAACGAATGATCAGGTAAAATACACAACATATGCTAGTTTTGAAATTTACATATTGTTTAATCATACCAAATATATTCAAAATAAGCAATAATTTGTAATACACACCTAACTAGTCCCGACGTTCCCTTACGGGGTAGGGAAGAAACTGTACATATAATTTACAAAAAAATATTCCGTACTTAATCTATCCCCAATCCATCCTCCTCACTTAAATATCCTTGTATACTCTTTTCGCTTCAACAGCATCGAGTCATACATGCACTTTTTATAGTTAAAAATCATAATGTTTCTCTTGTTCACATATTCGTCCGCAAAATTTAATCACGTAATAAATGGCCTACCCCTTCATTTTTATCTACACACTCTACCTTCATATACTTGCTTCGCCCCATGATCCACACTAATCTTCTCAACATGCCCAAATCAACGTACGACGCTTAATTCGCGTTTACATTTTCAATTCCCTTTCTAAATGCACTTTACATATAACTCGAACGGGTAGTAAGACATGGTGCTAATAATAATAAATGCACTTCTTTAGCACACATTCATTAATGACTCCCTCTAAATGATTTTTTCGCCCATATAATGCATCTATAATTATGGTTAATTCCCTTAGGTGAAAAAAACGAATTCCTTAAAAATTGCTTTAAAAAATATTTTGGTCATAATTCGTATCTCAGCATTGTTTAAAATCAATACAACTTATCTAATACACCAGATAAAACTTGGAAAAAATTTACACAATTTTTTAATTGTTTTTTTTATATTGGCATATTTTAATTACCGTTTTAGTAAAAATAAAGATATACTATATTTTATCGCAAATATTTGTTTATCAAACCAATAATTCACGAAATATAGTCAAATAAATACATACAATATAGATGTATCATAATGAATAGGATGTAAAGTAATATAACTCATCGACCTTCAAATTAATTATTAAATTTTGGGTTAAAAAAAGCCTAGCTCAAGCAGCTGTACGCCCATTGACAGACAAACGGTAAAATAATTATCTCTACACAAAGAGTATTGTTATACCCAATCTTCTGGTTTCGAGGGCACATCACAAATTAAGTGTCATAGTAATTTCGAGTAAGTGATAGTATTTACGATTTCAATAATTTCGGTTTATGAGAAAAATAAAAAAACTGTATTAGTATCTAGACACCTCAGATTTTACTGTAATTATTGTTTTAAATCAGAATCTGTTACTCTTAAAATGTCTATGCAAACTGCAATTTAAGATAGTTGTCATAGATAATAGCGTGTGTCTGGATGAAATTTAAAAATGTAAGCATAATTTGAGTACTAACTTAATTTTTTTACTGTTGTTTAGTTTATAATTTAAAAAATAAATAAAATTTCTTGTATGCTCTAATCTGAAAATTGAACCGATAGTACAAACCTTAGTGATCATCTAATATACCGACATTTTACGTATATTTCAACAAATATAAATTATCCTAACAATGACGCTATTAAGCTGAAATTGGCTGCATATAATACTTTTAAAGATAGTATAACAATGGAACATTATTCGTCACCATGACAATATTGCAGATAATGTGCATCCTAATCCACAATAATATGGCGATTTAATTGTAACGATGTTACAACGCATAAAAACATCTAACGCATACCACCCAGTGATATGGAATTACAACACTCACCACCTCTGGCCTGGCTTCTCTCCGTCTGATGGAGCACTAACACACACTAAGACATCCTCTCCCGTGGCTTGAACACTCACGGCCCACAACAAACAATGACTTAACTTGAAAAGATCGTTTCCGGTTCCGCCATCTGGGATGTTCCGCAAACTTCGAGTTTTTACTGGACTGACCGCTAAGCTTCGAGAGCGCTAGTCTTCTCCCTTCCTTTTGTTCTTTGTTTCCACCCTGATTTACCCCTCCTCTGAGAACAAGTGTAGGTTGTATCTTCTCTATAATAGCTTGTATTGTTTACCTCGAGACTTATTGTACCACTGGCTTCCACAAAGTTGAGGGCACCGATATAAACTAGGGTTAGGGAACTTTATTCTAAAATCTGTTTGGATATAAATAATGGGGAGGGATACTTTTCAAAATTATTGTTTTGGCTTTCTTTATAAAAATCATATTTCATAGATGGGTTTTCTGGTGGGGTTTGACGCGGATGAACCACGAGTCAATTATATTTGTTTTTAAGGGGAATTCATGGTTTACGTTAGTACTGTATGTGTACTTGTTGCGCGCTCTCATCTCCACATAGTTCAGCTAAGTGATTACATCGATATTTTTACGAGTTTCAGGGAGGTTATTAAAATAAAGTATGCGTGCTTTAATAGCGTAAATAATTATTGTATATTTATTTAATTCAAATTAGGTTATCATGTTAGTTTGTATAGTTTCTAACGCCGGTTTAAGAAACATATATATATATATATATATATATATATATATGCACTTCAAAGTAAATTATAAAAGTAGATTATGCATTGTTACTTAAGTATAGAATACCACGGCAATTGTTGAAACTTATATATCATAGATTTAACCGCTTTATCTTACTATACTTGTGTCTGCTTTGACAGAATACATTATTATATATATATATATATATATATAAAGTAAATTTTATGGCTTCACTATTTAATATATATAGTTTGTCGATAATCTCTATCTTAAGTAATATTATGTATATTTATGATTAAATCTAATCATCTTGAATTTATGTTTATTGCCAGACTACAAATTGGCTCTCTTTGCCATTTTAAAAATATATGATGTATCTTCATTACCTTTATATTTGACTTAATTAAAATAAAACTATGTTTTCTCTTGTGATCCCTTAGTTGTTATTTACACGCGCTTCCAGATTATCTGTGGGCGTCACATAATAAATCATAAACGAACAGTATATAATAATAACACCTACACCTTTAACAGTGTAGAAATATTTGCAGAATATGATGGGAAATGTATACATAGCTTAATTTTTAATATCCCCCTCGGACCAACTACAAAAAACGCAGTTATAAGTAAGTTCTACTAAACATCACAGATGTCACTGATGTGGGCTCATTTTAGTCGCGAAATACTTTTTTTTAATTTTTTTAAAGGGTTTGGTTCTATTCCATTCAGGTGTTTATTCTTATAATAAATTGATTTAGTGATTATTAATGATATTAACTTAAAATATTCATTCATTTGTAACGACCGAATGTTATATAAGTCTCGGGCACGATCGGAATGACCTTTGTTTGAATATGCAACTATCAGCAATTCTTAATGGAGGAAAATAATTGTGAATGATGCCTCGGATAATGTCATGAATGATATGTTATGTCAGTTTTGTTGACTTTGATATATGTTATGGTTACTGAGAGAGCAGTTCGTGTAATCTTCTTGTAAGGAACCTTAAACAGGTGTGTTTGAATTCGACGATGTACATAAATATGTTATAAAATCATGTATTGCCCATCTTATCAGCGTCAAGAGGTCCAAGTATCTAAGTAAAACATGGTCGGAAAAATTTCGATACCTTTTGTTTGATCTGCCTATCAGTTATTTGACCTAATTCCACATTTCCTGGTAAGAGTCAACATACAACATTCATAAAAACTATTTTCATGAAATTTTTTCTAGCTCCGATTTTAAAAGATGTTCTAACTATATTTGAAGTGCTATAATTCATCACATTCATTTCTACGGATTAAAACAATTACTATTTTGGTATTTATACATACATAGGAAGTGAACTAGCCTTAATCTAATTATGCCATTTGATTAACAACGCTGGATTGCCAAAATAATTGTCCACGATGTTAATATTGACCTAAGTGTAAACTTTTTTTTTGCAATCTTAAAGAACATCGAATAACTCACTCAACACTTTATATTACCAAATTTGAATAACTTTAATGACACATTTTCAATATTAATAAACTATTTATTTTAATTCCTTTTCAGATCAAAAAATGTTTCTATGCATATTTGTATAAATATTATTATTATTATTATTATTATTATTATTATTATTATTAGCACCGCGTCTTTCTACGATTTCGGATTATATACACTTATGCTAATGTGTAATGGTAGGGTGATTGTGAGATGAAATGGAGGACCTAAAGTTTAACGTGGAATACGAACCACTGTGGAGGTCTGGCATTCCCCACATTCACAAGTTGTGAATAATTATATGTATAAATAAACTTGGTGTTTATTTCATCGTAAATTAACTGTAATGATTCACTTCATGGAAACGGCGCTTAATATGCTTGATTGAAATATACGTTTTATGATTTGTAAGAGGGAATATAAATTGTTGTAAAGTACTTTTATGTTCTGTTAATAGAATGAATTGTCCATTGTCATGTTGTTGGTATAAACTTGCTGTTATATCTGTTAATAGTCGCTTATGATAAAAGAAATACACTGCTATAATACACAAATATCAAGTCACACCAGTATTAGCCTGTCACATTATTCAAGAATTTTTTTATTTCCGGTAGTCTTATCCTTGTGTCCTAAGTTCAGTGTATTGAGTGCTATAAGACACCCACAGGCCCTAAGAGAAGTGACCGTGTCTATAGAACATGAACTGAGTATGGTAAGATTTTATTTATTTGAGGTATTTAACGTGTACTTTCTTAACCAACTGACCCTTTGTTGCCCAGCTATAAGGTAAAATGTATAGTCCTTTGTTGACCAATGGTACTTTTAGGTACCACCTACTTTTAGACCATATAATAAATTACTTGGCAATTATGTCAACACAAGGGCCCGTTGGTACTTCTAAGTACCTTCTTCCTTCACAAAGAAATGAAATTTTATCACATTGAACATACTCTGTAGAAACAGGAAGTTGTTTTATTATTGATAGTGTCATGCTATGACTTCATGTATTGGTTTATCTTTTCGTAAATTTATTTATGAGTTATATGGCTAGAAATTTAAATATTATATATAAGCATTGTGTTTAGTTATATATTAAGATATTCCAGTGATATTTTTAGAAGTATAGCAGTGCACATAATTGTTTTATTTGGTTATAAATGTAGTGGACTGAGAAGTACCAATGGGCTACTAGAAGTATTTAGTATATATTTTTAATTGGACTTATAAGTACCTTTGGGCTGCTAATAATTATCGTAAAACAAAAGCAAGTAAGTCCTCTTTTTCAATATTAGTTATATTGTTATAAAATATATACAATTGAAAACAATTGTAAAATACTTTTTCATACTAGGTTTACTCTATAGGCCTAATGTAAGTTTATTTTTGGTAGGTTATGGCAGACAAGAAATTGAACACGTGTAAGCCTACTGTTTCTGACAAACAAATTCTAGATATGTTGTGGGACGAGCTTCCAGAGGACAATAATCCTGACACTGATATTGAATCTGATGATGATTTGGATAGTGAGCAAAATGATGATGTTGAGGATATTCCTGGAGATATTTCTAATAGAAACACATTTGATGACATTTTCCTGACTGAATTGTCAAAACAGCATGAAAGTACAGATACTATCAATTCTCAGCCATCAACGAGCTCACAGACAAATAATCATCTGGATCGATAAGTTGATGTTGACATAGTCAATACTATTCCCCTTCCAGAACAAATTAATACTAATACATATAAAAACTATTTCAGAATTTTATTTATATTCAAGTAGTTATATTATTCTTTATTCAATGTAGGTTAGTATATGTTTGTAACTAAGACGCTATATAGCCCAACGGTACTTGCAAGTACCATGGCCTGAAATAATTGAAATATCCAAATTTTGCTAAAAAAGGAAAATATATGTGTATTTTATGAGTCTAGTAGACCACAAAATAATATAGTTAACTTCAAAGAATGGTAACATAACTTTGGTGGGCAATAACATGTAAGTAAGTTAATGGTACTTAAAAGTACCTTCTGTTAACAAAGGGTTAAAAACACAAGTATTTCTATGAACGAGAGACGAAGGTCTACCAACTTTGCTGGTAAATGTATTTTCACATATCTTAAATGGTTATTTTACATGCCACAATCAACATGAGACCGATGGCTTTACTTCCCCTCCAAAGGAAGTTTTGCTACGGATTTTAATCACTCGAGAAAAATCCATCAAATCCGACTGGGTTTGAACCCATGAATATCGGATCCTAAATAATAAGGCTATGATTGAGGAGGAATAATTTCATCCTAAGCAGTTGTGTCTTCGTTTGACATCTGAAAGTTTTGAAAACTTGCCTAACTTGAATATAATCCTTAAAATAGTGATTTGACATAACTTTTAGAGATACAATACCAGTTCAAATTAAGCTATAAGTCACCTTTAACTTTCTGGAAACTGTTCCAGAGCTTCAAAAAACAATGATAATAATAAAAAACGTCGGATAAACAACTATATATGGTTAAATATATATTTGTACAAAGTGACACGTGCAATGTCCGACTAGCTAGACTATGTTACAGACAAGTAAGGGTTTACATTGGGCTAGTTCAGAGGGTAGTTTAGGGAACAGAGAAAATTGCAGATGTTGAGGGGAGCGACTGTGTTAAGTAAATAGCTTAAGAAGCTATTCACATTTCTGTCCTCATTTCCGGTACAAGTACTTTCCTAGCCGTCTTACATCTGACTAGTAGCTACCTTTAACGTACTGGTACAAGTTACTGGTACAGATAACTAACCCATTTACTATACCAATGTAAACGTTGATAAACATTTGCAGGGGACAATTAGCAAATCGATTGTTTCTTAACGGCCTCAAGGTATCAATTATTACTCACATAACGAATCGAAGCAGGCCCTATTAGATTTAACGCCAAATGTCAGGCGCCTCTACAATACAACTTCGGAGGAACATTAGTTTCAAAACAGGTTGAGGGAATTTTGACATCACTATAGCCTCAATGACACAAAATTCTGAATATTTCGGATAATTGGTAGCACACTAAGAGGGAGAAAAATGTGCACAAAGTTATTCCATTTTATTTAGTGCTTTACTTTATTTTTTATTTAAATTTATTGCTATAAAAATCATTAAATCATATTCAAAGATCTACATAACGGTTGCGAACGTTTTGGGGCTTTATATTTATAATCATTTAAATCGCTATATGGATATTTTTAAAAGTTTGTGAAGATTAAACGAATAATATCAAGGCCTACTATCTACCCTTTATTTATTGTTTGTGTTTTTTTGATATTCTATATGTTTTGATAAAATTATTTAAAAATATTAGCATTACATCTTACAACTCGTTCGGGCTACATACTTATTTACTAATTACGCTAATGGGCTGGAAATGAGGGAGTTTTAATTTAGAGGAAGTGTATCCCCATTAGTGTGGAGATAGTGAAATACCATTTAGGAAAAACTACCCTTAAAGCACCCGACCTATATCGAACCATGATTTACCTGTTATCAGTTGTCTTTTATTATTTGAGAGTGACGACTTTGACAATGCGGCCACCAAAGTGGGTTATTCTAATATAAACAATCAGAATATTTATGAATAATTTTATATATAAACTTGAAAATTAATTAATTAATTAATTAATAACGCTTAAATATATTTTAAGGTCAGTTCAAAGAAAGTACTCCCACACAGAAGGGGGAAAAAATTATAAACCGTTAAAACATTTTCATTGCACACGGTTGAGATTCAAACTCCATTTTCACATCTCCAGTGACCAAGTCTATTGCAACCTAATAACTTAAAACACGTGACCACGACCTCTGCTTATAGTGATTAACTTAGTTGGGAAGTGTATTGCCCCAACAGGTTGTAGGACACGGTGCTAAAAAAAAAAGTTGTGCGAGGAATTTAAAAAAACATTTATTACGGTTGGCACATTTTTACGTCTTAGTTTCTTTGTATACGCAATTAAAACAAGACAAAAATAAATTATGTAGTAGCATTTAAAAAAATTATGTTGGGCGCAAACATTTTAAAAACAGATTTGTTTCATTCACCTACATTAAATTTGCGTGTTAGGTAAAATATGAAAAAACAAAACAATCGCTAGTGTCACCCCACCACCATTTAGTTACGTGTTTGTGGGCCTATAACATTTCAGGTTGAGTTAAGTCTGTGGTTGGGGGGAGGGGCGGGGGCAAGGATAAGTGGATATATGATTGTCTGGGTTTGTGGTTGACACTAGACTTGGTTTTTATGGTTTTATATTAGTACTACTATGTATATTACAAATATGATTTTGATAGTGATATTAGAAATATAAAAAAGGTTTAGAAATTATTTCGACCCTGGGTCGGACCTATAGGTGATTCTACATGGTCTCCGAACTCCAATACCCTGGGATCAAACGCTGGCCCTCAAATACAAGTATTTTTGTGCAGGAAAACTAACCCACATAGTCCCCGAAACGGTAAGAGTGGCCCCTAGAGACTAAATGGTGAATGATTAGTCTCGGTAACTGGAAACACCACTCTTTATTCTGCCACCTGCCGTGGTTTCACCCTTAGGAATGCTGACAGTTTTTATGTGGTCAGAGCCTCTATTATATTTGTTTAGTAGCCAATCATAACAACCTGTAATACTCGTTCTGTCATTCATAATCCAAAACACTGCAATATTATCTAAACACGCCTCCCTATTTAGGCCATGCGCTTACACTAAGAATAAATATTGAGAAAAACCAAACATGTTTTATTGCTTTCAAAGCATATCATGTGTTAATATATTAGTATTATTTTTATAATATAAACTAGCAGGCGTACCGATCCTTGTTACAGGGAATCTAATATATTAGTTTTGTTATTTTTAGTATATAAAATTAATCACATGGGATGTTGACCAATTCTTAAACTTAATCTAGATATTAATAATTAATTGTATTGCATTGTGAACCAAAAATCGATATTAAGCTAATTAATGGACAATGTAAAAATTCAGATATTATTTGAACATGTTTTAAAAGCCGACATTTATTTTGAAAATTAAGTTTTAACTTCTCTATATCATACACAATACTTTGGACTTTCTCCTGATATTTCAAACTTTTTTTAACACATCTACCCCAGTTAACCGATTTAACCATTTCAATAATTTGGCCTTTTTGCATTTTATACATATTTTTAACCCTTTTACTTTCTTCACTCTAAAGTAATACAATTTTTGCTATTTTTCGTTATTGACTTATTTACCACCCTGTTAAAGCTATTTTACCCTCTACCATTTTACCCCATTTAAACTCTTACTCCGTTAAGCTGTTTGCTTTATTTTTCTCTTTTTACCCATATTACAGAGTTTTAATATCTATTAATTTAATCTTTTTAATCTTTATAACCTTTTCATTTCTTACTTTTCAACTTTTTACATAATTAACATTTTTACCCTTTCTGTCCTCTTGATCGTTTTTATTAATTGCGCCATTTTTTACTCTTATTAACATTTTGGAGCTTTTTTCCCCATTTTTGCCTTTTGGTTTTATCGGTTTTCTCCGATTAGAATTACGTTTTACTATTTTTGGCCTTATTTCACTATACACCTCTTTAGCATTAACCAACTGGATTAGCTCTGAAGAAATATTTAAGGGTTAAAAATAGTTAAAAATTTTAAAAAGTTTTTAAAATATTGTAATTTATAAAATGAATATGGTAAAAAGAGTAATAAATGAAAAGGTTAAAAATGTTTGCTGGTAAAAATGTGTTGATACATAAAAACTCTATTTATTAAAAATAAACCACAACATTTAACAATTAATTATCATGGCAACGTGAGAAGAATGGTTTGTTGTAGATATAAAACTCTTCTTGTTTACTCTCCTTGGCCACAAAACTTTCATGTCCACCAAACTACACATCAAAATAAGTATTATTATTATTAGCACCGCGTCTTACTAACCGTTCTGGTTATACGCACTTACGCTAATGTGTAATGGTAGGAGGATTGTGAGATGAATTGGAGGACCTACAGTTTAACGTGGAATCCGAACCACGATGGAGGCCTGTTATTCCCCACATTCTCAAGATGTCTTGTCAGAGGTGAAGGAAGGGTTTGATAATCAGATAATTCTGTGCCGGGACAAAGGATTGAACCCCGGCCACCAGCACCCTTAGACCACCAGGTCACCAAAATAAGTATTAAATGACGTAATAGTAAATCTTCCTCCCTACGCTTATATTGTTCGTGCAGAGGCGCTACTAATATTTAAATTTTATACCTCTTTTTCTAGTTATTATCGCTCAATTTTCACGAAAGACACACAAACAAGCTCTTCATTATATTACTATATATTAATATTATCTCTAAAAATCTACCAGCCGCATTTTACAATAATAATCGTAGGAATATATGTGTAGCTTTAATTATTATTAATTGTTATGACTTATTTTGCATTGTAATTGTCGTAAACTGCCTTCTTACTGTTGTCCATAAAAAAACTAGCTTTCTAACGCGTTTAACTAAACATTTTGAAGCATTATAATAAAATATTATTAATTAGCATAAAAAATATTTCTGTTAAACCCGCATGTCTCTTATGTTCATATTAATTATTTTCCAAAAAGTTTCAATTATTATTTCCGACACCTTAGCTCAGTCGGTAGTGTGCCTGGGGACTAGATAGTGTGCCTGTACTAGTATTAAGTTAGATTATAAGTCGCATGAAGCTACGACAGGACTAGCCGGCCAGTAATGGAATATATATAGCTTGAATAAAAAATTGACTCAGGCCAAATGCTGGAAACCGTAATGGATGTATCAATTTTTTTAAATTAAAATTTAATAACTTATCGCCTGTAAATCACTGATCGTCCCAAATAGTGAGCATCGCTCAGTTAATTCATCTATTTTACACTCGTTTGAAATATTTAACTTAAACATTTTTTTCTCAAGAATCTTGAAAAGTCTTAGAAATCTTAAAAATAAACAAATTTTATATGAAAGGATATTTTATAAAATCAACATTTACTTAGCTACGGGCACGTATATATGTTTTAAATAGGTTATTCCTTTAGGAATTAGGGAGTTGAAAATGCACAAGATAAATATTATGTTTCTGTAAAAATGTATATTTTCTCAGCTATGCTCTTTGGTTAAATGAGATTTTTCCCCCCATTCGTCCAATGTTTCTATTATTTAATTTCACATATCTTACAAGTATACGTATAAATTGGATATATAAAGTAGCGAAAAAATCTATTTGGCGCCCTCTGCCATTTAATTTTATTGTAGTTTTGAATGAATGGTTTTCAAATCTATTTATTTTTAAATGCAGGTAATAGATTATATTTTTGATCATACGTTTTATTGAAGGGATTATTTATGGTCTTATCTATGGGGTAGGTAAAGTGTAAGTAGGTCTAAGAAATGTATTTGCGTCACGGGATTATGGGAAACGTAATTATAAATAACGAATTAGAAATAGATGTGCACCCATTCAATATTTACACCTCTGTCTCCTGGTCATCGGTAATACAGTCTATTGCAACCCCACTACCTTCAACCACGTGACCAAGGGCCTAGAAACGAGTAGGAGCAGGTGGATGGCCCCCCTAGAGTTTTATGGACAGAAAAAATAACAATGCATTTCCGTATTCAATTTTGAGCTATATTCCATGTCGGTTTCTTCCATGCTTAAAAAAAAATCCTTATCATCTTCCGTAATTTTGGGTTACCTTGTACTATAGTATCCGACAACGGGAGTCAGTTCCGGTTGGGGGCCTTTAGGGACATG